>CAUYRT010002245.1:0-174309 GCA_963574885.1 Lepilemur ruficaudatus
AATTTTTCTACATATTTTTAGTTGTCCAATTAATTTCTTTCTATTTATAGGAGAGACGAGGTCTCGCTCTTGCTCAGGCTGGTTTTGAACTCCTGACCTTGAGTGATCCTCCCGCCTCAGCCTCCCAGAGTGCTAGGATTACACGCGTGAGCCACCGCGCCCAGCCATGTCTTGCCTTTTAAAGCGGAAATCAAAAGCAAGTATCAGAACATTTCAAAGAGATCAATGTCTGAAATAAGTAACCAGCAAAATTGATGCAAAAGAAAGTTTTCTTCCCTGAATTATCCAGATTGTTGCTTTGATTCTTACGTAGACAGAGTCTGAGAACTTGCTGCCCACACTTGTTTGTGATTTCCTCACACTGTAAGAACCACAGGAGGTGGGGACGGCAAAGGAACATGGGCCGGCGGACGTGGGCCAGGCAGGTGGCAGAATATGGCAGAAGAGGGTCTCAGGCACCAGTTGGTTCTTGAGTGGTCCCCACGGCTGCCGAAACACTGATTCTCAAAGACATTCTTTCCTCTCTGGGGCCTCCTGCCCATGGACCTTTCTTTTCTACTGCCTCTCAGAAGTTTCCACATGCAGAGCTGATGAGTGGGGATTTCCAGCCTTTTCTTTAGAATGTGTTTTTTAATTAAAAGCTACTCAGGGAGGATCTGAGCTCATTCTTGATTGACATGGGTAACATCTCAGAGCACTCACGAGTCAGGACAGCAGCTGTCCACAGTAGTCATGTGTCAGAGGGAGGCCAAGGAGGGTGTGTAATCCCACAGTCTCTATGGAGTATGACTTCCCTGTCCAGGCAAGAACCGTGAGTGTACAAAGTAGGCCAGCAGCCTTCTTGGCACCTGAGCAGGTTAAGGAGGCTTCTGAACTCTCCTGCCTCAGTTTCCCTCCTTTTCCTTCCCCTTTTCCTACTGCTTCACAGGAGCAAGACAGAGAGAGACACACCCTGATGCTTATACAATTTGCAAGATCTTCTTTAGGAAAAAGGGTAAAAATTGTGAATACAAATTAGGTACCAATGTGAATAGTTATTTAGACTTCAAATTCCTGGGACCTTAAAAATTCAGAGCCATTCCTCTGAGATCTCTTTAGACGATTTGCGAGAAAGGACTACATGGAAATGCTTCCTGATGGCAAAGGTGGCTTTTCCTCTCCACCTAGAACATTCTGCAGCAACCTGCAACAACCAGCATTCACAGGAGATGTGCAAGTGAGGGTCTTTGGAGCTCAGACTTTATTAGCTTCACAGCAAATCCACCTCTGACCATGGATCGCAGGGTTGTGAAATGGAGGTGGAGGGTGACCCCCCCCAAGTATTCTAGCCCTCCATTTTTTTCTTTTACAAATAAGAAAATGACCCCAGAAAAGTAAAGTCCTTTCCCCACCATCCCATAGCTTTTAACATCGGGAATGACAACCCAGGTCTCCTGCTCCCCAGCCTGTGGTTCTGGCCTCTAAACCACTTTGACATGAGATGACATCAGGAGCAGTCAGAGCCCTGAGCTTAGAGCCAGAAGACTTGAATAAAAATTTCTGACCTGCGTCTTACTAGCAGTGAGATCCCGGGCAAGTTCCACAGCTTCTCTGAACCTTAGCTCTTTGTCTAAAAATGGTGAGCATCCTACAGGCGCCTTTGGTTTTTGTGTGCATTAAGTGAAATAATATATATGGAAATGTATAGAGCATCAGAGGCTCTTGATAAACACCAATTGCCTCATTGTCTATAATGCCATCCCTTAAACTAAGCCTTTCTACAGGATGGTAGGTGTGTGGACGAGGGGCATATGAAATTAAATGACACAACTAAAATTTCTTAAATTGTTTTTTGTCAGTTTAAATGAAAAGTAACCACACATCCTTATATCCTTTTTGCAATTCAAACAACCCAGGTGTCAGGTTCCCAGAGTAAAAAATAGCTATGTAATTAGCTCTAACCATCTGGGAAAATAAAATACGGAAGTTATTAACAATTAATATTTTCTGCATTCTGCTTATGATATCTTCATGGCTAGTTTTATGCATTTAAGACTATGAATTTAAACCAATATTTAAAATATAGGGTATTGATTCTATTTCCTGCTTTACCTCATGCCAGAAGAGATTTCATGCTGTCATATACACATTCGAGCAGAAAGCCATTTTGCTTTTTCCATTTGTTTTCATTACTTTTTTTCTATATTTGTTCTTTGACACTGTTTGCATTGAAGCCAGGGCTTGCCTTCTTTTCACTTTATCTCTCCATGGCAACAGATAGATTGCAACGCCACACACAAAAATGCAGAATTACAACCTCCCTGCTGGATCAAGCAGAAACTGTATATGGTGTAACCAGTGATGGAAACTTGGGATAGTTAATGAATAAGCCAAATCTTTCCTTTTCAGACAGAATATAAATCAGAATTCTTTTTGCATCTTCTCTTTTCTCCCTAGGAAACACCCCTGGTAAGCGTTCAATAATTACTTGTAGAATGAAGGACTGATTGACTATTAGCATTTCCTTTTCTAAGTGCTCACCAGTCATTTGCTTAATAATGAATTTGAGAAATTGTAACTATAATTATTACAGTTTATTGAGTGCTTTCCATCCACTGTGCACATGCCGAATGCTTTATACACATGAGGTCATTGCACCTTCCCCACAGCCCTACAAAGTGGTCATTATCATCTGTTTGCAGATGAAGAACCTGAGCTCAGAGAGGTTAAGTGACATACTCAAGGTCACAGCTAGAAAGAGGAAGAACTGAAATTTGCTCCTTTAAAGTCTGTCTGACATTAAAGCTTGGGCTCCTAAATTATTAATAGTTAGTCCAGAATTTTGCAGGGAGATCACTGTCAATTCTATTGACCTATTATTTTCATAAGCGACTACCCCCATCTCTATTTTAAAAGGGGGTACATTTGCTCACCTCTAATGTGTTGCTCATGCTTTCTCAGAGATTTCCAACAGTGGGTGTATATCACAACCCCAATCTCCTTCAGCGTCTAGGGTTTGCCTCAATCCGGAGCCCTGAAATCATCTGAAGCAGCTACATGTTCTCTTTCTTTATAATGTTTGCTACAGTCCTTCCAGGATCCAGTCCAAGTTCTCTGTTGAAGATTATTCTCTTTGATGAAGCACTAAAAAGATATTGACATGAGCACATGCTTTGGACTCATGGCATTGAATTCTGTGTGACTTTGGTCAGATTGCTACCGAGTTTCAGTTTTCCTCATCTGCAAAATGGGATTATAGTAATATGGTATCAATCTCTTGGTAGTCTTCAGTCTTTTCTTTTTGCTTTTTGGACAGCAAATAAGAGATCTCATCCTTCAGATATTTCATCTTAAATATCACCTAAATAGGTTTTTTTCTCACCCTTACTCTAAGTAGAAACCCCTCCCTTGTCATTCTATATTACACTCACACTATTTGTTTCCTTAATATTAAATAGCATTTATCTGGAATTTGGTTACTTGTGTTGCTATTATCCTTTTTCCTTCCTGGATTAAGCACCGTGGGGATAGTAACAAAATCTGTATGATGCCCCACTGCATATTCACCATCTAGTACGGTGACTGGCACACAGTGTTTACCCAGTAAGTACTTGTGGAATGGATTTTAAGAAGTGAATGAATGATTGTTCTTGCCCATTCCTTATCAAAGTCCGCACAGTACACCACCATGTCTCAAGTCACCAGGCTCAGAATTCAGGTGCCATTTTGAATCTTCTTTCAGTACTTACTCCATAGTCCTGTGGATTTTTTCTATGCAACCTGCTTCAGACCAGCTCTTTCTTTTCCAGTTGTGTAGCCTCTATTGAGTCAAGACACTTTTATGTCACCCCTAAATTATTGCAAGAGCCTCTTGAACACCTCCTCTTGAAGCTCTCTATCCCACCCAGTTCTCCTGCAAAATGTACTTGGGATTCTTTTGTTTAGAAATTTATTGCAGCTTTATGTCTCTTCAAGGACAGGTTTGAAATCCCTTCATTTGCTCGTTCTTCCCAAGACCAGATCTACACTAGACAAATCTACAGGTCTCTAGTATAGGGCTGACTCATTTCTGTTCTAACCTTTCTCTTATACCATCCTCCCAACGGAAATTCCCTCTCCACTCCTTTCTGTCAAAACTTATCCTTTCCCTATAAACCCCTAGTTTGAAATTCACTTTTCATGATTTGTGGTGTTGCTTCTCTCTCAGCTCTGTCATTAGCTAGTTTGGAATCATGCATAAGCCCTTCAATTTCCTTGTTTTTTTTTTTTTTTTTTTGGCAATTTACTGGAAATGCTTGCATAGAAATGCTTCCCAGAAGACCGAATGTCCTGGGATTCATGGTGCCCTTGTTAATGAAGGCTTCCTTTCTGCTCGGGACCAGGGAGCTTTATAACTTGGAGCAACGCAGCAAAGTAAGATTTTAGGTGGGTGAGGAACATGACTTTCTTTTATCAAGTGGGAAAGTGACTCTTGTGAACATGAAACACTTCTCAGGCAGATCAAACTCAATGAAACGACAAAGTTTAGTAATAACAATACGGAAGTTCAGGATCCACAAATTGATTCTCTCCAAATATCTGTTCTCAAATACCCCTTGGAAAATATTCCCACCCACCCCCAAAAATACAAATGCTCCATTTAAATATCAGTAGACTATAGAAGTTCTTTCCAATGTAAGATTCTATATAATTCACATTTAAGCTACTATCTGGGCATCTTGTGAAGTACAGATTCTGGAGCCAGGCAATACGCATGCAGATTCCAGTACATTCTACCAATTACTAGCTGTGTGACCTTGGGCATGTTACTCACCTGTTCCTTGACTAAATGGAAAGATTAATAGTGCCTCTCTCATAAGGATATAGTGAAGAGTAAATAGGTTAATGCAGATAAGGCACTTAGAACAATGCTTGGCACATACATTAAGTGTTTAATGGATATTCACTACTGCTGCTGCTGCGGCTACTACTAGTATTACCAGTATAACTAAAGAAGAGACTCTGGCAAGATTTTAAGAAGTCAGTCATATCTGCATGCTTGAAAAGGTATCTGCAGGTCATAATGAAAGGTAATAAAACCATGTGCAGTGATGCTTCTAAGGACATTCTTTCATTGAACAAATGCCTATTGATCATGAACTGACTGTGCTAGCTGTTGAAGAACAAATAAGTCAAAGCCCTTACACTCCGGGAGCTAACAGCTTGAAAGGAAACGTTAAGTCAGTACACGCTATCACGCAATTAAGGGACAAAATGACTGGCAGACCATACTTGCCAGAGGAAGTTAGAAAAGGGGAGGGCAGTAAGGGCTGAGGCCTAGGGAATTGAGCTATGCTCTAAAGGAAGATTTGATTTGGATAAATGTGGAAGGGAATGAACATAGGGAAGCTTTCATATTTTACTCAAGGCCAGAGAAATCTGGGCAGGGAGAAGAGCCAGCACAGGAGACTAGGTTGGCGAGTGAGATGAAACAGGCTCAGTTAGCCAGCATTTGATCTTAGTGAGAAAGGGATAATGACCCCCAGCCAACAAAATGACAATTGCAAAGTCCTTTTCTCACGTCCAAAATGTCAACTGCACACGTTCAGGAGTAACCCTAAACTGACAGTAGTTCATATAAAAAAAAAACCAAGATGAGGTATATTAGGGGTCAATTGATTGCAAGCTTGATATGAGTAAGAATTTTTCAGCCTGGGTTGAAATTCCTAACGCAGCCTAGGAGGCTGCTGACAAGACCAGGGAGATCATTGTTCAGTGTGAGGTTTTTTCGTGCCTTTGAAGTGACTTTTGAAAAGACCATTTAGACCATTAATTTTGATGTTCAATTTTAATATATAATGCTTTAAGATATATATTTTTTAAAAAAATCTAGTTCTTGAGCTTTTAAGTTTACAAAACCTATCACTGAATTCTAGTAAATTTAACAATTATTTTTAAACAGACTTTGAAGTAATACTTGGCCCTATTTATAACTTCAAGACATTAAAATATTTGAACTATATTTATAAATTTAATATAGTCTGTTATATGTTTGTAAGTCTCTTTAATGTCTGACCTAGTAAAAGACAAAACTCCCCAAGCACTTAAGTAATTAATATAAAAATAATATATTTATAAATATGAGTCAAATTCTCTTAAATGTTCTAATACTGTATATGTACTTATTAAGATTTTCACTTAAAATCATAAGTCTAAGTCAAGTTCTTGATTCCTCATTTTAAACTAGGGTAACAAGGATGACACTCAAAAAATTTCTAATTATTTTAAATTCACAAAATACTAAATATGTGCCAATTCCTTGATACAAAAATATTAATATCCTGGGTTTGATTTTCTTAAAACATACCTACACACTTCTGAAGCTCCCAAGGTTGGAAAAGGATTAGCCTTTAAGTTATTTTATTATCCTGCCTAATATGGGGAATTACCTTCTTATACAATGTATATAATGTAGGGAATGGCTTTCTCAGAATGAGATTACAAAATGATCAGAGATTTCAGTGGAGGACTCTCTGCATTTTCTTTTTTGGAAAGCTTGATGGACTGCTTTGAACCCCATTAGTTTTTATAGTAATATTGCATAACATCAGAGTGTTTGTTAATGGAGTGAAAGAAGGGGAAAGGGAGGACAAGTAATCCATTTCCCTGGACTCAAGTTTTATACATTACCTAGTTTTTATTCTTCTTACAGATGTCTGCAATCCCTACCCAAATTGATAGTTTGACTGGTTTTTGCATTTCTTTGGTTCTTAAGACAATGTCTTTTCCATCTAACTCTGAAAGTCCTTATACTTGATTTGGAATATTCCAATTTTTTTTTTTTATGTATTTGTGATTGCTTTAGGATCACACAACTTTTGCAATTAGTATTAACATATACAATTAAATTCTGGGTATTTCTCCACGTTTTGCTTTACTTTTCATCCCAACCTGTAGGGCCACTCTGCTGATAGTTTAAATCTATGGTATATGGTGCTGGGCTGGCCATGTCACGTGTCTTCTGCACAGCACTGCTCCAGGTGCTTTAAAAGAGATCATGACAATGCTCTGAATGCCTTCCAAGGACAGCCATCTGGAAAAGTGGAAGGATGGAAGGGAGAGTTTAGGAAGTGACGTGACGACAACATGCAAATACGTGAATGGCTGTCCTGTGAAGAATGAAAAGGCTTCTTTTATTTGACTCCTGAGACCACTAGCAGATGTAACAGAGGAGCAAACTCAGTTCAGCATAAGGAAGAACTTTCTAATAATGGGCTTTCTCACAAGGGAACAGACAACCGTGGGAGAAAAGTGAGACGACTGTGGGAGAAAAGTGAGTCCCTGGAAATATCCAAAGGAACCTAGGCACCCACCAAGGAAGTACTAGAAGAGTTTCCTACAACAATCACGAGGTTGACTTAAATTGTATATAAAGTCTCTTCCACCTTTGAGAATCTCTGATTACAGAAAACAGAGTTCACAAAGCTAGATGGCTCCTAAAAGGCCATGTGTCAAAAATTTAGTGGTGTCATTATATTGCCCCACTTAATGGAACATGGGCATGTCAAACCGCTTTATGCTGGAAGCCTTCTTTCTTCCTGGGACAGAACGCCCTTTGAGTTCTACAGAGAGATCAGAAATGGAGATGGATTAGGGAAGTGAGGTGGAGGGAGAAGGGAGGGAAAGAGCTACAGCAACAGCTGGAAGAAATTAAAGCCACACTAGAAATCAAAAGGAACAGGTACCTTGAAAGGAGGGAGAAAACATTACCACTCTGCACTTTCAGAAGGGGAAATGGTGAACAAAGCCTTATCTCAAGACTATAGCCCTTAAAGACAGAGGTATGTGTATATATATACACATGTGTGTATGTGTGAGTGAGACGCAGGCAATGACAGTTTGGCCAAAGTAAAAATCAACTAAATATGGTTGTCAGGTCTGGAACAAAATAAGTCATTTGAACACTTCATTATTATTAATCATTATATTTTCATAACACTATTAGCTTGAATCCTTGCTCAATGACAGAAGCCACACCAGGCATTATCTACATTCTATCCTATTCCACAGCAGCTACAGATTTAGCATGGTACAGGAAAGACAGGGAAGCCTAGAGAACGTTGTAGAAAAATGTCCATTGATCAATCCTCAAATCATACAGTTAAACTTTCAGGTTCTCTAGTCAGATACCCGGCTTTGAAACTCAGCTCCACCATTTTACCAGATATGGAGAACTTAACTTCTTAAAACCTCCATTTTTCTAGATGTAAAACATGGATAAATGATACACCCACTCTTTCATAGGAAGAGTTGTGAAAATCAAATGAGGAAATGTACGTAAAGTGATAACCACAGTACCTGGCACACCGTAAGTGCTCAAGAAATGGAAGCTATTCTTCTATCACAGCGGTAGGCAAATTTTTTCTGTAAAAGGCCAGATAAATCTTTTAGGCTTTGTGGGATTGTATCATAGCTACTTAACTGCTTAACTACCTTACCTATGGACACTGAAATTTGAATGTTCTACTAGGTTATTAAGTATGGAATGTCTGCTTTCCTTAAGTACTAAGTTTGGTAGTTGATATCGCTGACATTTCACTTTGACACTTCTTGTTTTTATTGTGAAGGCACATCCTCAGTCTTTCAAACTCATAGTTTGGCTTGTGATTATCTTTCAATTTTTTTCAGAGGAATTTTTGTGAAACCATGGATAAGTCAAAAATTCGTGTTATTTTTGAATATGAGTTTAGTCATAGACCCAATGCAGCACAGACAACTCGAAATATCAATGAAGTATTTGGGAAGGATGTGGCTAATGAACACACAGTAAGTACATCGATGGTTTGAGAAGTTCCCTTCTGGTGATTTTAATCTTGAAAATGAGCCACATGGGGACCCTGAGACCAAGGTGGATAATGATGAGCCGAAAGCTGTAGTGGAAGCGAATCCATCTCAATCTGTGAATTAGCAGCAAGGTTTGACATTACCATTCCAACAACGTTGGACCATTTGAAACACATCAGCAAGGTAAAGAAACTAGATAAATGGGTACTGCATGAATTAAACAAGCATCAGAAAAGAAATCTTGAAGCTTGCCTTTCTTGGCTGTCACCACATAAAGTAGAACCATTTCTACACCGTATTGTTAAGTGTAATGAAAAATGGATTCTTTTTGACAATCACAAGCATTCGGCACAATGGTTGGATACGTGCCAAAACACAGTCCAAAACTGAATATTCATCAAAAAAAGCTGATGTATCTGTTTAGTGGTCCAGCGCTGGTATTATCCACTACAGTTTCATGAAACCTGGTCAATCGATTACAGCGGATGCCTACTGCAACCAGCTGGGTGAAATGATGAGGATCTGGGGATTAAGCAGGAAAGACTGGTCAATAGAGACAGGCCAATCCTGTTGCAAAACAGCACTTTATCACTTGTGGCACAAACAACACTGCTCAAACTACAGAGGTTGGACTGGGAAACTCTCTGTCATCCACCATATTCACCAGATCTTGCACCAACTGACTCCCACTTCTTCCAGGCTTTGGACCACTTCTTGCAAGGAAAAATATTCAATTCTCAACAAGCTGTAGAAATGCCTTTCACAATTTCAGTGCTGCCCAGGCTTCTTCGCTGCTGGTGTAAACAAGCTACTGTTAATTAAGATGGCAAAACTGTGTCCATGGTTTAGGTGCATTGATTAATTGTACCGCTTCTTGATTGAGATATGATAAACTAAATTTTGATTCAAAATCAGACATTTCATATTGAATGAACTAAATAAAATTTCCACATATCACAAAATATTCTTATTTTTTTCAACTATATAAACAAAAACCATTCTTGGCTCTCAGTCTGAGGGCCATAGTTTGCTGACCCCTGTGCCAACATCCAGAAAACCTTTGCCTCCACTCTACGTGGCCACAAGCCAGTTTGCTCAGGCCACAGACCTTGTCTGCAGAAGAACACTTTTCCCTCTTTGATATCTCATTTTCTCTCTTTAGCTACAAAATGGAAAAAAAAAGAAAAATCTTTGCTCAGTGTCCCCACTGTGCTAAATCTTGCAAGGAGAACAGACTTCCCCTCTGGCACTTCCAGTCCTGGTGAAGAGGCAAAGAGTAAAGTCATGGGAAGTTGATGGCCACAGCCACCATGACCAGTCATTGCTCCCACACTCCCCACATATCCATCAAAACCCGTGTGCCTCCTCCCTGGGGCATCTGCACACACCACTGCTTTCTTCCACATTGCTAGATTCCCTCCCCAACCTAGATCCCCTGGCAGTTTCTTGAAGCTAAACTTTGAAGCAATTTGGGCTCCATTAAAGTTTTGAAAAGTGTAAACTGATCAACATAAGGAAACAAACAGCCTGACTAAGCCGCTTTTGTGAGCTTTCATTACCACCTTTGTATCAGAACCATGGTAATGAATGACATCTGAAATAAATTAATATTGCTGAAAATGGGATGTCAGCAAGGCATTTTATAGTACATAAAGATGTGCCTTCTGCTACTTTCCTGGAGAGTAACTTGGCAATATATATCAAGATTCTGAAAGTTGCAAATTCTTTTGACTAGGCAATTGACCTTCCAGGAATGTGCCATAGGGAAATAATCATACATACATGCAAAAGTTTATGAACGAGATGTTCATCAGTACCTGTATCCCTCGGGCTAAAATCTTCAGAGAGACTAACTGATTGGCATCGTTGGGCCCATGGTGTTTCTACCTGTGATCCCAGCAGCTATGACTAAAAGGGTTAGGAGGTGCACAGTCCACCGTAGTAATCCTGCACGGGGTTCAGGGATTGTGGGGGGGCGGGTTCAGGGATCGTGTATACGGAAGCAACACTTTTCACACAATATTTAATAACACAGCAAAACAGTCACATTCTAATGGCAAATGAAACGAACAGGATATAAACTGTACATATGACAGATCTTAACTTTGAAAATACAACGTTGATAAAAAAAGAAATGCATGTTTACAGAAATGAATTATTCAGTAACTAAGTTATATATGAACATGTAATCAAAACCTGTTTGTAAAGAAACTCTCAGCTCATGTTCAGGATAGAACAGGGAGCAGGATGGAAGATCCTAATCATTTCCAGGGTCCCCCACTGTCCCCAGACTCCCCGCGAAGAGGCAGCGGCAGGAGTTCACACACCATCCACAGCAAGAAACAGCAGCGCGAGCTATTAATAGAAAAACACTTTGAGACTAACAGGTACCCCACCTACCAGGACCAAGAAGCCCTGGCAGAAAGACTCAACCTCAAGGAGCCCCCAGTGAAGGTGCAGTGCGCTGCGGCTCCCGCCTGTAATCGTAACACTCTGGGAGGCCGAGGCAGGTGGATCATTTGAGCTCAGGAGCTCGAGACCAGCCTGAGCAAGAACGAGACCCTGTCTCTACCAAAATAGAAAGAAATTAATTGGCCAAATAAAAATATGTATAGAAAAAATTACCCAGGGATGGTGGCGCATGCCTGTAGTCCCAGCTACTTGGGAGGCTGAGGCAGAAGGATTGCTTGAGCCCAGGAGTTTGAGGTTGCTGGGAGCTAGACTGACGCCATGGCACTCTAGCCCGGGTAACAGACGGAGACAGGGCCACTCTCTCCGTCGCAACTCTCAGCCACAACTCTAGCGATGACGGATGACCTGGGTAGCGAGGCTGCGGAGCCCGCGCTGCACACACGGGTTCCCGAGCCCCGCAGTGGCCCGATGTTCCTGCAGGGCCCAGCTTCCCGGAGCCCCCTCCACCCAGTCCCTCGGGAATCTTCCCAGCAGCAGAATCCACCGTCTGCAGCCTTGACTAGGCCTGGAAGGCAGGGCCCTGGGTACGGTGCTCCGGAGAGTGTTCCGTTTGCTTCAGGGGCTGCGCGAGCTCCAGACCCAACCCCAGGCCCAGTGTGGCCTTAGAGCCTCTTTGCCTCCGACTTATGGCCAGACGCTCTGTTACTGCTGACATCACAGAGTTCCTCTCACCCCAAGACCCCCTCGAAGGCTTCTCGGTCTCTGCACCCACGTCTGGGCACCAAGACGGGGATGATTTTGTGGACGAAAGACTCAGGCCCCAGGTCATTGCTGGATTTCTAGGGAGTTGTACTTGCAAAGTTCAGCAGATCCCCGGCGGCCAGAGGGCCTTGAGCGGTGGCTGGTTGGTCTTCAGCGCTAGGTATTTTCTGCGGGTGAACGCACTGCCTTTCATCCAACCTGCTGGAGGTGCGCATTTGCTGCCTTCACAGTGTGGCCGTCACAGGTCGCCTCGCTATGAATGTCCCCACCTCATCATTTGGGTTGAGCAGGAACATCTCTGTCCACCAGGAGAGGAGTGTTTAGCATTAGTGGGTGGTGCCCTAGAACTTTCTAAAGGGCTTTTCCCAGCACTCCTGCTGGTCAGCGACCTCTCAGATACTTAGAATTGTGAGACTTTTAAAAGTCTGCTGATCTGGTGACTTGTGGTTTTAATATTCATTTTCCCAATGATTAAGAGGTTGAGAAATTTTCACATGGGCATTAGGAATCTTTGTATACTGGTATACTTTTTTTTTTTTTTTTTTGCCTGATTTTGCAGTTGATTAGTTTCTTTACAAATATTTATAATTTGTTAACATAAAACTTCATTGGCACTTAATATACTGCTAATATCTCCTATTCTGTGCCTTGCCTTTTTACTTTTTCTGTGGCTTGTCTTTGTACTTTTGATCATGCTGGGGTACTACTAAAAATATTCATTGGCAGATTGACAATTTAGTAAAATCCCCCTCCCCCCAAAAACCCCAAAGATATTCTAGATACAAACAGAACTTAAAAAATTAGATTCAATAGACAGAAACTGTTACAGACATCTCTAAATTGCCTACTGGTGATAAAAAATTTGTAGCATGGGAAAATTACTGGAAGCACACTGTTAAAATAAGTCTAGATGTTGGGTGAGGTATATCTCCCCACCTGCTGCTTTATCAAGAGCCTCTCAGCTTTTATTGGCTTTTTTTTTTTTTTTTGCCTTTCCATAAAGTTTAAAAATGAGCTTTCAAGTTTCTTCCAGAAATTTGTGGGGAATTTTAATTGGAATTACATTAAATCCATAAATGTTTTTGAGAGGAATTGACACCTTTACAATACTGAGCTTTCTAATCTACTTATGGTATTTATTCATATTCATTCATTTGGTCTTTTACAAGAACTCTCCACCAAGTATTATCATTTAAACCATAGAAGTATTGCATACATCTTTCTGTAGATCTATTTCTCATACTTCAAGTTTATTATTGCCTGATATCTTAGATGGTATTTTTAATTTCATTTTTTAATCGGTCTTGTGGGTAGGATTCAGTTGATCTATTTATTTTGTTTCCAGGAATCTAGCTCAATTCTTTTTAATTCTAATAACTTATCTTGACATTACAATTTGGAAAGGAATAAAGTTCATGGTCATCTTGTAAAAAAAAAAAAAGAAACTCTCAGAGTTATTTCTTCTTACAAATGTTTAATATGTGCCCCTTCTACTACACTGCAGCCATCAATTCTGTGGTCTACTTCATCCTAGAATATCACCACCAACAGTTACAGAAAACTAGAATTTGCTGCTTCATTTCCGTAAGGCTAGAAGAAAAGGGGGATACAAACATAAGGTGTTTGACACATATCCACAAGTAGAAATTGCACAGTATAATGAACTTTGTAATTTGTTCGATTATTTTTGAATTAACCTGTAAACATATGACACAAACACACATAGACACCTTTGCATGTGCACACATATAGGTGCACACAGACCAAAACACTAGAATGAGGTACACAAAAATGCAAATGGTTATCTCTGGGTAATGAGATTACCACTGTGGTTTGTTTCCTTCTTTACATTTTCTGTATTTTGTAGATTGGTTTCATCTACAAATGAACACATATCTCTTATAAAAGAACGAATAATAAACAGTAAACTTTTCTTAAAGATATAAGTATTAGGTTTTTTTTTTGTTTTTTGGGTGTTTTTTTTCCCTCAAGATAGCAGAATAGAGGCTTTGCCAATGAGCCTCACCCTCTTGGAAATAGCAAAATGGTGTGTAGAGATTCACACTGTGAACTCTAACCCAAGTAGGAACATGGGAATTCAACAGAAAAACAAAAGAAAACTTTGGATACTGGGAAAGAGAAGGTGGGCAGCAGCCTGCATGGCCGGGTGCAGCAGAACATGGGAGTAAATCCCCAGTGCAGGAAAGGGTGGGGAGATTGTCTCCACCATACACACTCCCACTGGGGAACCATGCAATCCAGGCCATGAGGGAGCACCTTGAGCTTCCCAAGCCTTGGATCTGATTTGGGGACAAGCCAGGAAACTGTGAGACGAAACAGCACTAGGAAAAGTCCCATGCACGCTCCCACACCTGGATACCAACAGAAGGAAGCCATTCCCCATCCTAGCTCACAGCAGGCTTCCTGGGAACCTGCCAGCTACCAGGGCTGGCAGCCACTGGTTTGGAGAGTCTTGGATCAGGTTGGCAATCTGCTCTCAAGCAAGAGAGGGACCCCCACGGCCAGACCTGAGGGGCGAGCATGGTGAGAACTCCAGCCGTGGTCACTGGAGGTAGGCACCTCCCATTTTGCAGGAGGCGCCTGAGAGGTGTGGGTTTGACCTGGCTGGCTAGTTATGCTGCCGGAGGCTGTTGCACGGACTGGAGGCAAACTATGTGTGACTTGGCTAACTGTCTTGACTTCCTGCCTGAGTCAGGCCTGGGAGGGAGCCCTGCCAGATCTGGAGCATGACAGCAAAGTGGATCCTACTCCCATTCGCTTGGCTGTGGGGCCGGGACCACCCCTCTTTCCTGTGCTGGGACTTTGGTGCAGTGGCAGTTGTTCCACTCCTCGCTGGGGCATTTCTCTAGTTGTCTGAGGACTGCCCCTCAACCCCTGTCAGGGCTTTCCCCCAACCACTGGGAGACCCGAGTGCAGGCTTGCCCTGCGCAACCCCACCCAGCTTCACCCCACCACCCTACCTCAAAGGCAGAGCACAGGACCTGGACTACTGAGCATTCCAGAGTCCAACCCATTAACTGGGACACCTGAGTACCTCTCCTGGTTAACAAAGGTCAAGCATAAAACCCACTGCCATCGCCACAGCTGGCTCTCACCTGCAAGTGCCACCTACTGGCCTGGAGGTCAGCCTGCACAGCTCATTATAACATCTGCTGACACAAGCGCACTGCACTTGGGACCAAGACGAGCGTCTCACCACCATTGCCCACAACACCTTGGCTACCCAGGAGACTGAGCATTCTCACCCACCTGGTACACTGCTGCTACAACCAGCATTTGAGAAAGCCACCACATTAAGACAATCTATAACCAAGGAAATCATACAGAGTCTTTACCACTGAACACACTCAAAATCATTTCTGTTTTTTCTTCTGTGATATATCTGTTAATATATTTTGCCAAACTCTATTAGTTGTCTTATTTATTCATAAGGATTCTTTATGTACTCAGGTTACCATCCTTTGCTAGTTACACGTATTGAAAATATCTTCTCTCCCAGTTAATGGCTTGTCTTTTTACACTTGCCAGATTGTTTCCCTAAATCCCTCTGGTATACTTTTAACAACATTCAAAATGACCTCACTTCTCTGACCTCAATCCCTTATCCTGGAACCAAATTCATACACCTCAACGCTCTTTCTTGAGAAAAATCTTTCCATCAGTCTAGAGATATTCATGCAAATAGACTCCGAGTAGCCTCACCCATTCCACAACAAGCCCAGAAAGGTATGAAACCTAGTTTCTTGGGAAAGGCCTTTAGTTCTCCAAGTTGTGCCATCACGAATGGGCCAAACAAGCCACTAATGGAGTGAGTGAATGGAGTCAGCCAATGGAGTCAGAAGGCTCCAGTGCCACAGTCGGGGTGATCAGCAGACCAACAACCTGCAGAGAGCTGGAAAGATGGAGTAAAGGCTGGAGTCAGTTTGGGGTTTGTATGTACACTGGAAAACCACCTCTCTCTTCTACCTTTCAATCTCAATTATTTTTTTCTTCTCTCTCAATCACCCCTTCTCCCTCCGATCCACCACCCCCTTGGACCTTCATCTTCTTTCTTTTTTTTCTATTAGGGTGATCCTGTTTCTGGTGCATGGCAAACCCAGACAGCCAACCTAGCATAAGGCATTTTACCATCACGCTGACAAACAAATCAAGTGTCCAACTAAAACCTTGGTGGAAACTTTTGGTCAAGTTTTGACATGCTTGCTGTTCCATAGCCTGTCTCGTAATCACGTTTGTTTATTTTCTCCTTCATGTTCGATATGAAGAACATTAGGTCCTATCTCCTTCTGACTCTTCCCAAGCAGACTTTCAGGGTACCCTTGGAGTAATCTTAGGTTCTTTAACTCTAAAAGCTCATCAACTTTCCACGAACCTAAGATATTTTAGAAAGCAATATGGGTGGTGCCATCTAGGTGGACGATGTGGTATCGGCACCATGGAAGATGTAGAGTATTACATGAGAGCTTTCTAGCTTGTCAGAATATAAAGACATCTATAGTGAGAAAGTTAAATAACAGAATTTAAAGACAGTTCAAGGAGATTCTCAGGGAAGTAACTGTACCCTTGTCACCGGGGCTCTTGCCACACGATGCCTGGCACATAGTGGTCACATGTTGGTTCAGTAACAAGCACAAGGCAGCCTCCCTTGGTGCCCCACACAGCCAGCCCTTCTGGGGTTCCACCCTCTTCCTCACTAACTTCAGCCGTATCCCCATTTTCAGGAATCACTTCCTCTTACCTGCTTTGGCTTCTTCCTTCCCTATGCATGACCCATGGCATAATTCTCTTGTATTAAATGTTTAGGCTTTCACAAAAGCAAGGAAAAGACCTCAGGCGTTTCTGAAGTATAGCCCTGCAAACACTCAAGAGGCCAGGACCATTGAGGAAAACTGCTATGCCAGTCAGGAAAAATCTTCCATCCTACTAGTCTGAGATATCACTGGTGGCAGGATAGGGTGGTGGGGTCAGGATCATGGCTATAGCACAGCAGAACTAGCTCAAGGCTGGAACTGGTGAGATTCACCCAAGACTGCGGAGCCTTGACCTTTGCACCCACTCATTTGGCTTTGAATCACATGTCGGCTCTAGGCAAATTCTGATATTGTTGTCTTATGTCTCCATTTAGTTCTTGAATTCTCATTTCCATTATTACAGTTATATATCCTGCCTTGCCAACTACACTCAGTTCTTGTACAAGCAGGGACCCAGGTATAATACATAGAAATCTATGGGTGCTTCGGAAAATGAAACCATGACCTTTTAAACTTAAGACAAACCCCCTCTCTTTCCAAAGTAACATCCTAATTATTTTAGTCTTTCTTTTCTTATAGGTGGTTCCTCCTCCAACGCTGAATAATTATAGTTACTATTCTCCAAATAATCTTCTATGTACAACGAAAGGTATGTCAGCTACAGAAAAGTCATGTTTTTAGAGAAGCATGTATTTAATTTTTTGTGTGAAATACCTCATATTTAATTTCCCCTACTAGGATGATGAGACTGAAGAGTCCCTTGCTTGTCTTAGGTGAAGCAATGTATTCAGGGATCAAAGTGTGGTCCACAACCTTAGTGGTCCCTGAGATCCTCTTAGTAAAGTATAAACTATTTTCATAATAATACTAAGAAGTCATTTGCATTTGTTTCTGTGCTGGATTAGCACTGAGGGTGCAGAACCAATGGTGGGTAAAACTGCCGCTGCCTTAGCACTTATAGTCATTGTATTCTTCACCACCACGCACCCGTGGTTTTAAAAAAATCCAATTTCACTTAAGAATGTTTTTGATGAAGCAGTGAAAATTATTAATTTTATTTAAGCTTTGACCCTTGAGAACACATTTTTTTTTAATATCCTGAGTGACAAAACGAGAACAATGCAATTACTTCTGCATCATTATAAATACGAAGGTTGTCTTAAAAAGCAATCATGCAATTGAATGGTGAGCTACACACATTGCTTTCCTCATGCGACACCAGTTTACTTGAAGGAATGACTGGCAGACAAAATATAACTATAGGATTTGGCAGATATTTTCTCCAAAATGAATGAAGTGAGTTTATCACTACATAGAAGGGAAACGGACAGAATTTGTTACCAATGATAAAATTCTAGTTTTCAAGGAAAAATTGGAATTTTGGAAAACTTGTGCCTCTCACTGAGAACTGAACAGCTTCTGAATGCCTAAAGACTTTTCTGAGGAGATCTATGGTGATATTAACAAATGCATTTTTTTATATTGGAGAATAAAACATGTAAACATTTAAGACATCTACAGAACTTAGTAATTTCCAAATGAATAATTCACTGTGTTACATAAGTTATGCACTTGTTTAAATTTTTTAAAAAATTCAAAGTGCAAGATAAACCAATGGATTTTAATATAACAGAACATAAAAAGCTAATTAATATGATTTCATATTTCACATTGCAACCAACCTCTAAAGAACTATGACTTGTTGAGTTTTGGTATAATAACAAAAAAAATATTCACAATTATCTAAAAGGGCTATGTAAATAAACTTCTTTTCCAATTACATATCTGTGTGAGGCCAAATTGTCTTTATATACTTCATTTAAAACAGTATTGCAACAGCTTGAATGCAGAAAGAAATAAATTCATCCAATTTTACATACATTAAAGAGATTTACAAAAATACAACTCATGTCATACATTAAAAGAGATTTACAAAAATAAACAATGTCATTCTTCTTTTTTCTTTTTTTTCTTTCTCTTTTTTTCATTTGGAAAATACAGTTAATTAAAATTATTTTATTTATATTAACATGTAATGAGTTTATTGCATCTTTAAATGAATAAATAAATAGCTCTTTGGAGTCCTCAATAAATTTTATATTTTAGTCCTGAGACCAAAAAATTTGAGAACCACTCATCTAGGATAAATCAACTTGTCGGAGTCTTTCTTTGATCATACTAACTGGCAGGGAGTAACATCTTTAAACTATGTACCCAACATCCTTAAAGTATAAAGCAGATTATTTCCCCCATGTGTGTTATCTAACCCTGCCTACTCTGAGGTTCCTGTGGTGTGCTTATGGCAGTTCTCAGGCTTAAGTGAAGAACATTCCATATTTCTCTTTCAGAGAGTGACTGAGTATTCTTTGAAAACTTGGAGGTTTTGCTTTTCCAGGTCATTCATAAAGACGTTGAGTAAGATTGCCCTCTGTATTTATTAGCCCTAAAAGGCATTCATTTAGTTTTGTATGTTTTCTGTCTCAAATATGGCTATCTGCCCTCGACTAAACATTGTCTTCAGTTTCGTGAAATCTCAACACAGGATTGTCTGTGTCGTGTAGTCTAGTCAAAGGCTGGTAATAGGCTGGGTGTGGTGGCTCACGCCTATAAACCTAGCACTCTGGGAGGATTGCTTGAGGTCAGGAGTTCAAAACCAGGCTGAGCAAGAGCGAGATCCCATCTCTACAAAAAATAGAGAAATTAGCCAGGTGTGATGATGGGCACCCTGTAGTCCCAGCTACATGGGAGGCTAAAGTGGGAGGCTAAAGTGGGAGGATGGCTTGAGCCCAGGAGTTTGAGGTTGCAGTGAGCTATGATGATGCCAGTGCACTTTAGCCTGGGCAACAGAGAGAAACTCTGTCTCCAGAAAAAAAAAAAATAAATAACAGGCTGGTAATAGCTAAAATCTACTACATCCATAGTTTCCCTTCCCTACGAGTATATGTAACCCTTCAAGGATTCCTAAGGGATTTTTCAAACATGATTTCTCCTTACAGAACAATTTCCCCAAATAGTTCATGCTTAATTCAGTATTCCTCAATCTTGCCATTCAAGTAACTTATTCCATGGGGTCCTCGTCACTCAAAGAATGTTCATATTAAAAATGGCATTCCCTCTTCTATGTGATCCTTTAATTTCTGCCTAATTGCTGATATGAACCTTGATCTGACAGAAGGTACATGCTTTTCTGTTTCTGTCATTTGTGGAATCTTTCCCTTCTCCTATGAGCCCCTTTTATTTTACCTCCAGTGATTTCTTTTATTGCTCTAGGGAACAACGTATGATTTTTTCCTCCAACATCTAATTTGTAAAATTGGTGACACTCATTTCTTCACAAAAGTATTTTTAAAGTCATCAAGTTCCCTTTGTATTATTTTTTAATGTAACTGCAGGTATTTATTTCAATCTAGCCATTTAGTTTTATTTTCTTTTTTTAAATGAAGCATCATAATTGATTTTTAAAGTTTTCCTCTCCCTCTGGATTCTGAATTCAATCACGTTGTCACTGTTATATAACAGTTCACCCACTGCTACTTTCTGGAGCTATTCCTGATCACCACTCAGGACAAAATGCAATATATTTAATTCCTCGTGGAGCTAAAGACTAACTTTCCTAAGAAAGAATTTGTATTATTCCAAACTCCTTATTGCTCTATATGGCCCTGATTCAAGAAGAATTGCTATAATTTGTATAAATCTTTTCTTCAGGGGTAGTTCTTATCACTTGATCTGATTGTGTAGCTTCCTTCCTTATTATAACCTGTTAGCTGAGGCTCATCATTGAATTCAATAAACATTCAAGCACATACTGGAATAAATGCTGCGGGGGATAAAAAGATGGGATGGAAGACAATATGAAAGACTGAGCACAATGTGGCCTTTGCCATCCAGGAGGTCAGTCCCACGGAAGAGACGGAAGCGGACATGAGCAACTCCAATTGGTACAAACGCAGTGCTTTAGGAGCACTGAGGAGTGCGCGGGAACTCCTGTGACCACAGCTGCATTATTGCAGGGGACTGTGCCTTAGGGTTCTCCATCACCCTCTTGTGTAGCTCTGGTTTCCCTGAGCTCCACCAGTCTTGGCATCTATGAGGCTCAGGTAATAACTCAAAGACATTTGCATCCATCCATCTCAAGAGGTCGTATTTGACACCCGGTACTTCCCAGTGCGCCTGCGTCTGGGGTGGGGGCAGGGGCCGGGTGAGGGGGTCATTTGATTGTTGTGTTGTTCTGCACTGCCTCTTCTGACACGTGCCCAGACGCCAGTGAGCACCGACATGGTGGCCATGCATGTCAGAGCCTGTGGTCCTGGGCCCTGCTGCCCTTGCTGCCGTCACTAAAGATGTTCTAGAAGCTGAGACAATATTTTTACCCAGTCTTGGGGGTCCAAGAAAGCAGTGGATTACAGCTATTTTAAGTTCTTAGGAGGGCCTGGCTCTCTTGCTTAGCCCATTCTGAAGAGGAACTTGAAACAAGCTCTACAGAGTGGGGATGGGGTGAGAGAGCCGACTGAGGAGTCTCTACTCCTTTCATCCATGCAGAAATGTATATTTTTTCTCATCATAGTAAATTCTTGGAGGTGTACTGCTTCCAGAGGTTGTGAAACTTTTTATATCCTCTCTGCTGAGCTATATGACCTAGGTATCCCAGCCATGGGCTTCACAGTCTCTTCATTGTTCATCCCAAGAATGAGGCCTCCATGCGAATAAAAGTCTTGATGGATGCCTATCTAGCCCAGCATTTCTGAGATGGGCGTTCAGATTAGGCCACCACCCCAATCCTCTGTATACTTTTCTAGCAAGATTTTTCAATTTTTCAATTATTAGGACTTCAGTTAGTAATAGTGCATTAATTATGGGTTCATTAATTGTGACAAATGTACCATATGTATGTAAGACGTTAATGATAGGGAGTACTAGATGTGGGGTGTATAAGAACCCTGTGTACCGTCTTCTCAATCTTTCTGTAAGTTTAAAACAGCTTATTTTTTGAATTACCAAAAAAGTAATACATGCTCTTTTTCAAAATTCAAATTGTAGTCAAATTATATATAAAGTAAAAAAAAAAAGGTCCCATCACACCCTCCCACTAATCTCCCTCCTCAGAGCGTCAGAGATAGTTACCATTTCAAATTTGGTGTTTTTTTCTATTTTCACACACATGCACTATTTTATATATATATACACACACACACACATATATATTCACATATAGATTTTTTAACAAAATAGTATTATAGTATGCATAATGTTTTAAACTTTCTTGTTTCCCAATAACAATATAGTACTGTCTTACCATGTCAATTCATATAATTCTAATTTTTTTATCAGATTCATAGTGTTCCCTAATACAGAGGTACCATAAATTATATACCAGTCCCCTACTCATATATATTTATACTGTTTCCAATTTTTTGTTTTTCAAACAGTACTACAAAGAACATCTTGTATGACCAATTATGTATATGCACATTTTTTTCATAGATAATGTAATGCCAAAAGAATAAGATTTTAAAATTCTTACCAATCACACTGCTCCTCACATACAATGCTTTTTTTAAATTTCAAAATGTTAAGGGGATACAAATGTTTTTGTTACATGGATACCTTGTATAATGCTTAAGTTGGGGCTTTTAGCATGCCTGTCACCAGAATCGTGTTCATTGTACCCAGTAGGCACGTTTTTACCCCTCCCCCATTCCTGGTTTCCAATGTCCTTTACATCTCTTTGTGCCTGTATGTGCCCATCATTTAGCTCAAGATTATTAGTGAGAACATGTGGTATTTGTTTTTTCATTCCTGAGACACCTCACTTAGGATAATGGTCTCCAGTTCCATCCAAGTTGCTGCAAAAGACATTATTTCATTTCTTTTTATGGCTGAGTAATGCTCCATGGTAAATGTAGATTTACCATTCGATCTAGCAATCTCACTATTGATTATCTATCCAAAAGAAAAGAAGTCCTTTTATCAATGATTTAAGCCCTCCTATATATCTGCCCCCATCACTGATCAAGAGGTTGTTGTAGCCTGCTAGTTCATGGTTCCTTTGTTTACCCAAAATCTGAACTATGTATCTCACTGTATTCCTTAATTCTTAGCACAATGCCTGGCACGTAGTAGGAACCAAATAAGCACAAAGGAAGGAAGACAGAAAGGAAGGGGAAAAGGCACTTCAGGACATTCATTGTTTTATTAACTCCTCTCTCTGCATATCTTTAATATGGCTTTTCTGTCACTCTCCATGAGAGTAGGCTGCTTAAAGAGGTCTTAATTTGGTCTAAGAGCCAGGCTATGTAGTGATGCAAAGTTATTGTAGGAAATTTTTTTCCTTGGCCTTGGAAGCCCTTGACCCACCTCAAAATTAGGGAAGAGTAGATTATTTGCAAAACGGGGCACCATAATTCCTATTATTTATGTTATCCTCTCATATGTCTTTGGATTTGGCCATGTAACTTGCTTTGGCCAATGGAACAATAGCAAATGTGACACAAGAAGAGACTTAAAAAGTGTTTTCATATTTGGGCTTGTTTTTTCTTGCTGCTCTTGGGAACCCTGAGACCACCATGTGAGAAAGCTCCAGTGTGGGCTAGGCTATTGGAGATTTAAAAACCACACAGTGTAGAGACAAGCCCTCAATCAAAGTCCCCCAAATCAACCATCCTGCCAAACACCAGACATACCAGTGCTGCTATCTGAGATCATCTGAGCCCCAGCCAAACTGCCACCTGACTCAGTTCAGACCAGTAAAACCACCCAAAGCTCACACAGATGATTATATAAAATAATAAATGTTCACGTTTCAAGCAACAAAGTTCTGAAGTAGCTTTTATGCAGCAAAAGCGAACTGATACATAAGAATTCTCTGGAAAAAGATAGCATGAGAAAGGAATAATTTAGGTTAATGTTTCACCTTAACAAAAATGCAAAACCATACATAAAACATTAGTAAACTGGATCCAACAACGTATACACACACAAACACATACACACACACAAAAGGCATCATGAACAACTTGGGTTATTCTAAGAATACATGAGATTTGTCACATCATTCTACAAAAAGTGAGAGGGGAATGTTTCTAATTCTTTTAATGGATAAAGAAAAATCATTCAATAAAATTCAAAACAATTTCTAATAAAACCTTTTAGCAAACCAAGAACAAAAGGAAATTTTAATATTATAATGATTATCTTCCCAAAAACTCATATCAAAATATTATAGTTAATGATAAAACTTAGAACTTTCCCTTTAAGATGATTAGGATGTCCACTACCCCTGCTTTTATTCAATAACATTTTGGAAGTCCTAGTCAGTACAATAAGACAAGAAAAATAAGACATAAAAAAATTTAACATAAAGAAAACAATTTATTATTCACAGACAATGTGATTGTGTAATATAGAAAAATCCAAGAGTATCTAAAATCATTAAAAGTTTAAAAGATTTAAACATGTTGACAGGATACAAAACCACCACAAGGAAATCAGTGGGATCTTCCTGAATAACAGCACTAACCAATTAGAAAAAGAAAAATTTTAAAATAATAATTACTTTAGTCAAATCCCAGTCTACCTCTGGTCTGCTTACTCATCTTGACTGTATTTCCACGTGATGTGGATGGACTAGTTGCATATTTCTGAGTTCCATGTAGGCAGGAACAATGTCTATTTTAATCATCACTCTAATGCCAGGCACAGAGAGGATAATCAATAAGCATTTTTGCCTAACAAGCCTGATAGAGTGACCAACTGTCCTGGTTTGCCCAGGATTGAGGGTTTCCCAGAACTTAGAACTTTCAGTGCTAAAACCAGGACAGTCTTAAACAAACTGGGGTAGTTGGTCACCCTGCCTGTCAATAAAATCCAAATGGAAGGGGAAATCTGAGTTTCTGTGGTTAACCGAGGAATAAGTCACTGCTTTCACAATTTAAAAAGAGAGTGAATGAATTTTCACTGAGGTTGTCTTTGTGGGTTATTAACCAAGTCAGGCTAAAGTTAATGGGTGGAGTATGAAACAGTGCCTCTCCATAATAAAACTTGTACCATGATATTTTGGAATCTCTGACAACATTAAAACCGCCAAGATTATGTAGAACTTATAAATATAAGATTCTTCCTACACCATGCTAACACAATCTAACAGCATCCCAAAGTGAGAAGCCATAAAAGAATTGTCTTCATTAAATTGCAAGCAACTGCCGTATCTTTTATCCCAAAAGCAACCTGAAAAAAATCAAAAGGGCCCGTTGCTCTGGAAATAATAGTGAAAGAATACTCAACTGATGAAACTATTTCTGATGAGAAAGATAAGTAATTAATTTGCATTACATTCAATACCCGAAAATTAACTTTTCTAAAATACCCTCAACGGCAGCACAGATTTTCTATTTTAAAGTAATATTCATTACATTCAAAGTGCTGGGAAGGGGAACAGTGGCATAGATTATTCAACAAATAGATATTTTCTCCTATGGTTTGAATGTATATTTCCCTCCAAAATGCATATGTTGGAACTTAAACCCTAAGGTGATGGTAGTAAGAGTTGGGCCTTTGAAAAGTGATTAGCTGTGAGAGACTAATCCCACCCTCATGAATGGGATTAACGCCTTTACAAAGAGGCTTCAGAGAGCTGCCTGGCTCTTCCTTCTCTTCCACCACATGAGGACGCAGCAACAAGGCACCACCTTGGAAGTGGAGAGCGAGGCTTTATCAGACACTAGATCTGCCGGTGCCTTGTGGATGGACTTCCCAGCCTCCAGAATTGTGACAGATAGATTTCTGTTTTTTTATAAATTACTCAGTCTAAGGTATTTGGTTATAGCAGCAAGAATGGACTAAGACAATATCACTTACCAAAAAATGTCTTGTCATTTTCCATGATATATACCTACCCACAAATAAACACAGCTTCCTTCAGCATTTGTGACATTGTGAAATATATATTTGGTCATCATCCCTGTTTCCTGACATATGACTCCTAAAACCCTTGGAACCTCTTGAGTAATAAAAGTGTTGTTTGTATGCTAATGAGTTAAATGGTGGCTGGGGGCCAGTATCTAGCTTCAGGATGGGGGCTGGTCATTGGAAAGACCAGGGCATGTTTACAGCATGGACACTTTTAACCCCACCCCACAACCTCTAGAGAGGGGAGAGAGGCTGAAGGTTAAGTTGATCATCAGTGGCCAATGATTTAACCAATCATGCCTATATAACAAAACTTCCATAAACCCCCAAAAGAACAGGGTTCAAGTGAGCTTCCAGATAGCTGAACAAGTAGAGGTTCCTGGAAGGTTGCTCACCTGGAGATGGCATGGAAGCTCCACACCCCTTCCCACGTACCTTCCCTGTGCATCTTTTTCATCTGGCTGTTCATCTGTATTCCTTGTAATGCCCTTCATAATAAATGGGTAAACATACGTAATGTGGTTCCTTGTGTTCTGTGAGCCACTCTAGCAAATTAACTGAACCCAAGGAGGGGATCATGGCAACTCCAATGTATAGCAGATCGGTCAGAAGCACAGTTCACAATCTGGGGCTTGAAACTGGCATCTGAAGTGGAGGGCAGTCTTGTGGGACTGAGCCCCCAACCTGATAGATCTCACACTACCTTCAGGTAGATAGTGACAGAATTGAATTGAATTATAGGACACCCACCTGGTGTCTGCTGCAGAATTGTTTGTTGTGGGGGGAAAAGTTTCCCACATATCTGGTCATGGAAGTGTTCTTGAGTATTATATGAGTTACTGTATAAGAGAGTAGGAAAAGACAGTTTGGTTTTTCCTATCTCTCACTGATTTCTGATAGTATGGGGAAACATCGCCACACCCATTTTGGTGTCAGAAACGTTGAGTGGTTTGTGAACGTAGAAAAATCACTTTGTCTTTCCTTGTGTTTTACAGAATCCCTATGTGACTTAGTACTTCTAACTGAAATCTTTATTTCATGTGCGACTTCTGCTTCATTTTTCCTCCATGTTAGACGAGTCTTAATGATGCTGCTTTTATGATACTTTTATAATTCTTCTCTTCTGCCTACATTGATCCTACCTAGGTCTAATATATGGTGAGGATAAAAATGGAGAGCAGATAGATTTAGGGTGCTTTTGGATCAATTAGCCAAGCACTGAAGGAAAAGGAGAAAAAATAACATACTGAGTATTTACAGTGTGCTATTAAATAGGTTGTCTCATTTAATCTTTAAAATAACTGATAGGTAGGCATTATCCTTGTTTACTTCTAAGGAAATTGAGTCTCAATATGTTTGAACATATTGAACAAGTTCATTCAGCTACTGAGCTACAGAGTTCAGATTCACTTCCAGTTGGTCTACTTCCAAAGGCTGTGCTCTCCCATTGTGTCTCATTTGGGTGAACACACCCAGATGGTTTGAGTAGTCTACAATAAAAGAATAATTTGGACCTAAATCATTAAAAAGTAGGTGTCTCTGATTTTAAATAATAAGAAATATAAGAAAATTAACTTGTATAAATGTGTAATCTTAATTTTAGATTCTATTATAGACAGAATTTTTAACTTCAAATATTGATTAAGCTCAACTAATAAGTAGCATATACAAATATGCAATAAATTTTGCCAGTTCCCTTTCAAAAATACTAAAACTCACCACTTTGTAGATAAACCTGTTCTCTTATTTTAGCTTCAATGTATATTGATAGCTTACGTTGGGATTTTGCCTTATTTCAAAACTTCATTTAACTTAGGATATCTGATTTTGGATCAAATTATCTAATTATCTGACACATAATTCAATGGATCAACCACAAAACCATAATTGCTAGATAAGGTTTCTTACATTTAAAAAAAAACAACTTTGCCTCAACTGCTTGATTTTATTAAAATTTACTTTATCCTGTTTAAGTGATATTGGTACCATTATATTTTTTGTTATATTTTAATAATACTAATTTTATTTACATAAAATTATTGTTAGATTATGAAAAAATTCATGTCATTATGCTATGTCAAAAATGTAGTTGTATATAAAGAAAAATTTAATAGAACACATGAGGTTAGAGAAATAGGCAGGTGTCAGTTTATATAGGGTCCTACATGTCAGATAAAAACGTCTGGACTTTACTTACATTCAATGGTAGGCCAATGGAAGATTTTAAGCAGGGAAATAACACGACCTGATGTATGCTTTATAAAAAGTACTCTGCTGTTCTATGAAGAATGGATTGCAAAAGAGCAGGTAAGAGTGTTATTCAGGAGGCCAGGTAAGAGATGTGGTCAAGCAATATCTGGGGGAAAGATAGTGGTGACTGGGAATGGGGAGGAAAGAGTAGGAATAGAAAGAAGGGTCATTTTTGATATCCTATGGGATTGGATTGGGGCAGGAATGGCTAGAAAGAACAAGCACTCAGAAATTTCTCCTAGGTTTGAGAACTAGCAATGGATGGCAGCATTTCCAGAAATGAAGAATAAGAGAGAATCAGGATGCTTTCTCTGTTGCACAGGGGTGTGTGTGTCTGTGTGTGTCTGTCTGTGTGTGTGTGTGTGTGTGTGTGTGTGTGTGTGTGTGTGTGTGTGATTGGGTGACGGTGTGTCTCATGGAATTTTATCCTACTCCACTGCTCACAAACATTTTGTACTTTCCAGTTGTGGCAGATAGAATCTCAGGTGGCCCCATGATCCCAGCTTCCTGGTGCTCATGCCTTGTGGGATTCTCCCTGCTTGAGTAGGGCTGGGACCTCTGCCTTGCTTCTAACCAATGGAATGCAGCCACTGTGACAGGATGTGCACAAAAACATGTATGTGATGGCATTATATAACATCATAACCCATTTTGCTAGGAGTCTCTCTCCCTTGTTGGCTTTGCAACAGCAAGCTGCCATGTTGTGAGCTGGCCCATGATGAGGGCCAAGTAGCGAGTAACTGGGGGCCGTCTCTGATTAATAGCTAGCACAAAACTGAGGCCCTCAGAGCAACAACTTATAAGGAACTGAAAATTGCCAACAACCACATGAGTGCAGAAGCAGATCTTTCCCCAGTGAAGCCTCAGTTAAGATAGCAGCCCCAGCCAACACCTTGATTGCCCCCTTTTGATACCCTGAAGCAGCTAAGCTGTGCCTGTCTCCCAATCCATAGAAACTATGAGATAATAAATGTGTGTTGTTTTAAGCCATACATTTGTGATAATACTGCTAAGCAGCAATAGATAACTATTGTACCAATTTTCTTAAAAGATTTTCTTAAAACAAATCATAGTTGTAATAGGATTCAGATTTCTCACATGTATAAATTATACCTGTTTTGAAAAAAATGCTTTTTATAAATGTCTAATATTTATAAAAAATTAAGGTCAATATACTCTCTCCAATAACAAATGCATAAAATGACACTTATAGAGTCATAAATTAGCAGGAAACTTGTATAGATAAAGCAACTTGCTCCAGTTCCTACAGCTAGTTAGTGACAAATCCAGGAACAAAACTTATCACACTGAAATGTGATTTTAGCATTCATCTGACATATAACTATGAGGAAAGTCTTGACAATCTTCCATTTTTTAAAGTGTATACTATCAAAACCTTTCAAGAACTCCTAAAAGGCAAAAATTTTCTCACCTAGAAAGGATACTGCCATATGTAAATTTTAGCATTATAAAACTCATCAAAGCTGAATCAAATGGCTTTTATTTGTATTTGACTCCTTAATTTGCTCTAAATTATTTAATGATAAAGGAGAAAAATTTTTTAGCTTTTCTATTTCATTCATACATATGCAATCATAGGTAGGTGAAAAAGAAGAAAAGCACAGCCTTTGGACTCACAGAGCTACGAATTTGAAGTGGTGTACATAGATTTGTCTTGGATTAACAAAAGGCTGTTCTAAAATGTTTCATTTGGTCTTGATAAGAAATAACGCATGCACAGCGCCTGGCACAGAGTAAACGTATGTTATTGTTATTATACTGAAAGGAAAAGGGAGGTGCACAGGGACAGTGTGTACCCAAATTTAAGCAAGCAATGCAGTGAACCACTCCACCCGATTACTTTGTAATTCCCCATAATTTTACTTTCATCAGTTTGTCATCCTGTTTGATAAAGACCCTGATAACAAGAGAAGGGAATGTTCAGCAGCATGCTGAGAATAACGGGGAATGATTCATCAAAGTGAACAATTGCTCAACTGTTGCCAGGTGTGGAAAGTGGCAGAAAGTTGCATTAATATAAACAAATTCTTTTGGACTTAATGCTAGAAGCTTGAGAAATGTTAATAAATAAACTGCAGTTTGGGGTAGACAAAACCTTATATGTCAATTCTTTTTGGTAGACATATATTGAGCACCTACTATGGATCAGACATTGTGTTAGGCATTGGGAATGCAAAAATGAATAGGATACAGCCTTTGACTTCAATAAAAATAAATTACAATAGAATTCCACAGTAGAAAAATATACCTAGCCAAAATGTAAATGGACACATAGTGGAATAAAAGATTATCATTACCCTGGGAGTTAGAGAACGCTTATTAGAAAAGGAGATGTCTGAGTTGAATTCTGTGGGATAAATAGAAAAATAATCAGGAAAGGGACAACCAACTGCAAAAGCCCAACAGATGTTTCCCAATTTCAAAACTTACAATAGTAATTAATGCAGTATAGTATAGGCATAAGCATAAATATATAGATTAATGGAATAAAATTGAGAGTCCAGAAATAAACTCTCATATTTACAGACAATTGATTTTTGACAAGGCTGCCAAGACAAGTCAATAGGAGAAAGAACAATTTTTTCAACAAATGTTGCTGGGACAATCAGATAGCCTTATGAAAAACAATGACTTGGACCCTTACTTAACACAACATACAAAATTTAACTCAAAACAGATCTAAGACCTAAAATGTAAACGTTAAAGGCTTACAATTCTTAGAAGAAAATATAGGGGTAAATATTTGTCATTGTAGTTTACACAAAGCCTTCTTAGATATGACACCAAAATCAAAAGTGACCCCCCCAAAAAGGAAAAAAATTGGAATTCATCAAAATTAAAAACTGTTGTGCTTCATAGGATACACTATTAAGAAAATGAAAAGACAGGCCACAGAATGGAAGAAAATATTTGAAAATCATATATTTAATAAGGGGCTTGTATCTAGAATATATTTTTAAAACTCCTACAACTCAATAATTAAGAAACAATCAATCGACCAATTAAAAAAATGGGCCAAGGATCTGACTAGACATTTCTCCAAAAAAGATACACAAATGTCCAGTAAGCACATAAAAAGATGTTCAACATCATTAACCAGCAGTGAATGTCAATCAAAACCACAATGAGATACCACTTCACACCCACTAGCATAGCTGTAATAAAAAAGATAGACAATGACAATTGTTGGCAAGGATGTGGAGAGATCGGAACACTCATACACTGCCAGTGAGAACATAAAATAGTGCAATCACTTTGGAAAAACAGTTTGGCTGTTCCTCAAGTTTAAACACAGAGTTACCATATGGTCCAGCAATTCCACCCCTAGGTACATGTATATACCCAAGAAAAATGAAAACCTGTGTCTATACAAAAACTTGTACATGAATGTTCATAGCAGCATTATTCATAACAGCCAAAAAGTAGGAACAACCCAAATGTTCATCAATTGACAAAAGGATAAATACAATGTGGTATATCAGCACAAAGAAATATTATTTGGCAATAATAAGGTATGAAGTACTGATATACGTGACAACATGGATGAACCTTTGAAACCATGCTAAGTAAAAGAAGCCAGTCACAAAAGGCCATACATTGTATGATCCCATTCATATTAAATGTTCAGGAGAGGCAAATCAATACAGACAGAAAGTAGATTGGTGACTGCCTAGGACTGGCGGGTTTGGAGGAAAGTGGGAGTGACTGCCAACAGGTATAAGGTTCTTTTTAGGGTGATGAAAGTACCCTAAAAGTGATTGTGGTGTTTGTTGCACAACACTGTGGGTATAATAAAAACTACTGGACTAAACACTTTAAATGGGTGAATTGTATAGTACATGGATTATATCTCAATAAAGCTGTTAGGGAAAAAAGGCATGATAGATGGTGGATTATTGAGTGTGTAAATGCCCCCAATTCTTCACGCCTCTCTGTATCCATGCCCTTTGTCAAATGACTTTCCACTTACCCTCACTAAAGAGGTGGAGTCATTTCCTCACCCATTGAATCCAACACTGTGACTTGCTTTGTTTAATAGAGGGTAGGAAAGTGACTTGGTGGCAGTTTGGAGCTGGGGATGCAAGAACCCTTGCATGTTTCCATTTGACCTTTGCTCCTCTGCCATTGCCGTGAGAACATATCTGGACCAGCCTGATAGAGAATGAGAGACAGGTGGCACGGAGAAGATTCTCTTCAATCTTCCCATCAGAGGTCATCCTAGCCCAGCCAATAGCCACCCAGTCCCCAAACATGTGAATGAGCCTAGTGGTGACCAGAAAAACCACCCAGTCAAACACTAATTATCAACCTTCAAACTTATAAATTAAGCAGATGTTTGGATGCTGTGTTTTGGGATTGTTTGCAGCATTTTTTTGTGTGTGAAAATAGGTAACTGATATAGGAAGATAACACAGCATTCAAGTGTCATCTCAGAAATTTGAAGGAAGAGGATAGAGAGGATAGGCAATGAAATTTGGAGCTTTCTGGACCCCAAGTCCCTCTTACCGAGAAGTGGTGGGAAGGTTAGATATATATATACACATACACATACATATTCAATTGCGTGTGCATGTGTGCACATGCATACAGATATAAAAATGCTGGTCAACAGTAGTGCAAGGTGATTGCAAACTCCACAGTGACATTTTAAAAATACAGTATATCCTATTTACTATCTAGTAGTGCTCACACATTGAAAAATTTACCCTAATTTTTTTAATATGTAAGTTGAGCCAAGCAATGTTACATTCTTTGGTATTCTTGCCAAAAAAGTATAACCTTAATCTATTCATGAGAAAATGTCAGAGTAATCCAAATAGAGGGACATTCTACTAAAAACTGGCCAGTACTCTCAAAAGCGTCAAGGTCCTGAAAGACAAAAAAAGAGCAACAAGCTTTCCCAGATTAGAGAAAACAAAGGAGATATGGCAATTAAATGAAATGTGGAATCTTTGGCTTTCGGAATTGAAAAGGGGCATTAGCAGAACAACTGGCAAATTTTGAATAAGATCTGTAGATTAGTTAATAGTAAAAAGTATGAAATCGATGCTAACTTTCTGGTTGCAATAATTATACTATGAATAAATAGTCAACATTGGAAAAGCTGGGTTAAGGGTTGTATGGAAACCCTTGATACTATTTTGGCAACTTGTTTGTAAGTCCAAAATTATTTCAAAATAAAAAGGGTTTTAAAGAGTTAAGCCAAATGTAATGTGATCACATTTATAATTTTTTTGGAAAGACAGAAGAGTAGATAGAAAGCTATTAACAGTAACTATTTTCCACAAATAATTTGTTGACATGACAGACACTATTTTGGTACTGGGGTGAGAGCAGCCAATGATACAGAAAACCCCCTACTTCCTTATGGACTCTCTCATATGGTAGGTAGAAAATACACAAGATAATTTCAGCTACTGCTAAATACTATAGAAAGTAATACAGGGTAAGGGAGTAGAAAAAGTCTGGGTGGGCTACTTTAGATTAGATGGTGAGGAAAACTCTCTTTGAGGGGACATTATTATTTGATTGAGACCTGAATGACCTAAGGAGCTGACTTTGTATAGAAGGAACATTTTAGGCAGGGAAAAGAAAAGCAAAGGCCCTGGGGCAGAAACAAGTATGAAGTGTGCCAAGAAGAGAAAGGCCAACCCAGTCCAGGGTAGAATATTACCAGGTTAGACTGGACCAGTAGCTATTGTCCAGAACAGGTAGGGCAGTGTAAGGAGATTATGTTTTATTTTATGTACAAAAGGATGTGGTTGGATGGTTTTAAGAGGGTGGGGCATGATGTGACTGGCATTCTATAAAATGCCATTTCATTTTGCAAGAGGACAAGAATGGCAGAAGGGAGGCCATTGCAGGAGCCCAGGGAAGGAGGGGTGGTCACTCGATTAGGATAGTCAGTGAGGGGGGAAAGCAGTGACTGACTCTAGATGTATTTTATTGGAGGTAGAGCTGACTAAATTTTGCAGATGGATTGGGTGTGGGGGGTTAGAGAAAGCAAGGAATCTAGGATAATTCCTTGTTTTCTTGTCCAATTTGGGTGGATTTTGTTGCCATTTACCAGGGAAGAGTGATGGAGAAACAGTTTATTGGGGGAAAAAAAATCAAGAATTCTGTTCTGGACATATTAAATTAGAGCCACTCTTTAGGCCTTCATTATTTCATGTTTTTGCAATGATTGTATAATATATATATGTAAATGTATTTTTTTTAGGAGCTTACATTTTTTAAAAAAATAATGAAGTAGGTAAGGTAGTGGAATATTAAAAAATGAAGTATCAACCAGGTACTTCAATTATTTAAATAAAGACAGGGGGCATATCTCACCTGGAAAAGTTATGGAGACGAGTCTAATACATAGGACAAATGGCTCCATCCTAAAAGCAAGCAGTTGTAGAATTTACAAGTACAAGTGATGTATTAAATCTGTTCCTGATCATGAACAATGATGGGCATCCATAGGTGGACCTTTTTATAATTGTCATTACATCAGTACAACATTTTTCAAGAGAAAAACAAATAAAATCATGCAACTGTTCTTGAAGCTTAGAAAAGGAAACTCTGATCAAATGTGCATGTAGGAAGAAACAGAATGGTGATTTCTTTTTCTTTAAAAGAACATTGTCCAGGGAATCTGCAAACTATAGGAGGATAATTATTGAACAGATTATGGTATAGTGGTCAAGGGTGTGGACTGTGGAGCCCAGTGGTCTATGCTCTACGCTCACCTCCACCACTTACCGGTTGTATAACTTTATTCAAGTTTTGTAACCTCTCTGTGCCTCAGTTACATCATCCGTAAATAGGGATGATAAGGTGGTAGACCCTGTGATGCATGCCGCATCCCCTCTCACCTGATTCTGCTTCTCAGCTGCTGGGAGTCTCACCAGAAGATGGCCCTTAGCTGTCACCCCTCTTCGGGGATTGCCTTGGCTAAGGAAACTTTCTCTCCCAAGGTCCCTGGGTTGCCTCCTTTCAGGGACAGCCATATCCAATGACTGATCAATAGAAGATATAAAGGCCTGACCCCATTGCCCCTCTTCATGGCAGCTAGAAGTGGCTTTCCAGCTCCAGAGTTCCAGTGGGAGTTGGCTGAGGCCTTCAGTGGGTCTGCATTCCAGCTCAACTGCTCACTCTGCCCAATCCTTCTTTCTTCCGCTTCCTTCTCCAGGTGCTGATTGCAAGACCACTCCCTAGAAAATATCTTGCAATCTAATTTCCCTCTCTGCTTCCCAGAGAGCCCAACCTGCTACATAAAAGTACCTTCCTCATAGGGTGATCCTTAGGAATAAATAAGTTATCATACATAAAGCACTTACAAGATTCCTGTACAAGTGGAATGTAAGTATAAGCTATTGTTATTGAAGTGATCTACTTATTAAGCTATCAACTCCTGTAATAGTCTTTATTTTTCCCCCAGTCAGAAAAGGTTCATTATAGTGGTTTGAATTAATTTTACACGTATTGTAAATACAGTTAACCAGTTAACGGTCTTGTTTCAGGTGATGAGAAAGAAACTTACTAATATTTCTTACCTATTTGTTGCTATTAGAATCCCCTCATTCCTAGTTGTCAGGGGGCTATCTCTGCATTTACAATCTGACTACAAACTCCTTCTCTATTTGAATATTGTGGGTTTTTTTAATTGAGAAAAAGTAGGTGTGAATTGTATTTTTATTAGGCTCAGATTGCATACATGTCCTGATACAGACTTCTCCGTGACAGAACTCTGCATTTGTGGGTCCTCTTCTGAGGTGAGAGGAAAGCAATGTCCTGAGCTTAGTCAATTCTGTTTAGTCAGAAATTCTGATACCCAGAGAGCTGGATCTTAAGCTTAGTCAGATTATACCTTAGATTAGGCCACATTAACACATCAGGAGGAAGAAAGAAGTGACAAATGCAAACTGGCTGAACAGTGGAGACTGTGGTTGGTAAGGACAATATCTTTGTTTTACACACAATTCTCCAAAGAACAGTTGTACAAGTTGGTTTAAACCACGTATACAACAATATACATGTGACCATAGTTCTCTTCTTCAAGTTGGAAAGCCAAAAAGTCTGTGATCCCATTCCCCCACATTCATCTAATATTATTCCTTAATACAAAGTCTTCATACTGTGCAAACTTTTGGAAATAATCACCAAAGAAGTGACCCTCCCTGTCTTGTCTAGTGGGAGTTCTGAGCTGTTAGCTTCTTATCCACCTCTTGTTCCTTTGAAGGCCTTTGGCTCCCATGAATCTCCCAGACACTATCCGTAGCTGTCAGGATACAGGTCCTCACTCCAGTGGGCACCTCGTTTCTCGGCCACAAGTTGAATAAATTGGGAGTGGCTGGCATAAAGCTCGAGTTTATCATTAATGTCCACCCATTTCACTTTCTTGGCATCCTGTCCAGCTTCCAGAGGAAGATGGTCCATTATTTCACCTGTTTCATCATGGTAGTTTACAGCCTCTGTCTCCATCCACGCATTATCTGTGTTCCGAGGATCGTCCACATAGCCTTTGTAGACCACAAAGTGTTCCTGGCTGAATAGTCTGTGCAATTGTTTCTCCAACTCCTGCATTTCTGTCCTGGATTTCTGCAAGGAGTTCATGGCTTCCTCACCAAATTCTCTCTTCAATGTGGTACTAATTTTCTCTCCTGGATCCACCATGCCACCTGGGATTGCCCATTCTCCACAGTCCTTCCTTTGGATGGCTGCAAACTGTAGGATGTCTTTCCCAGAAACAGGGTGGGTAATTTTATTTCCCTTGCTATCCCTCTTCCACCTGGTTAGGATGGGATCTGCAGCATGATTGGGGCCCCAGCGCCCCAAAAGCCCTCGGCCGACCACCCCAGTCCGACCTGCGGGATTTCTAGGTCTGCCGTTTTCAACCTCATATAAACCATTCTGGCTCCGTCTATCCACATGCCCATCGTTTTCATTAAATTTAGGAGAGAAGCTCCTTTCACCCACCTGGGGGTCTGCCCACACGGGCCCGGCCAAGACAGAGCTGGCAGTGTACTCCACGGGGCTGTATTCTCGCCACTCAACCAGCCAGCTCACTTTCTCGGTGGGGACCTGGCTTCGCTGCGCCTTCGAGCCGGGGTACGGAGACGTCCCGGCCTTCTTGTGGGGCTTCTCAGCAGCGCCCTTTGAACCTGACATGACGACATTTAGAGGAAACTCATGTGAGGAAAAGGGACTCCAGCTGGCCAGGATGTTGGGGAAGCTGCTGGGCCTGACTGTCACAGAGGCCAAGGTCACAGAGAGAGACACGGACGCTAAAGCCTTTGCCAGGTGGCGTCCAGCCATCCTCGACCTAGCGGCCTGCTGGGATTTTGGTCGCTGTCAGCGGGGGTGGGGGGTGGGGGTGCAGCCTCCACTGCAGATCGCAGGGCTCCGGGACCTGCTGCTTCCACCCCCGCGGGGAAGTGGCCAAGCTTATCTCTTACACACCCTTTGACGGTGGCCTTCCTAAGAGACCCGTTGGTGCTTCCAACCGCGATCATGCGGCGCGCGCACTGTCCATGCGTGGGGCCAACGGCTGAGCCGGGAGGCAAGGGGCTCACCACCACCCCGGGCTTGCGCACCCTCGCAGCCATTGTGGCGCTTTTATTTTAAACGAAGAGATTTTGACATCTAGAAGGGTTCCCAAATGGGAAGGGCTGGGGTTTGGGAATATCGTCCTGACACCACCGATAAAATTAGCAAATGAAAGCGACAAAAATGTATTTTTGCTTCCCCACGCATTAAGCCATCTACTGGTAAATTTAGTTGGCTAGGTTGAGGACCTGTCTGTTTGGGGGAGGGAAGATTGAACACGGGGGTGGGGGTGGACAAAATTCCCTGCTTGAGATGCTCAAAAGCTTAGCGAGGATGACTTCAACAGAGAGGTAGAACTCCCCTGGTGCACTGAGAGCGTGATGGGTGCAATATGGGAGATGGCTTCAAAACCTGGGTCCAGCATTTACTACCCGAATGGTTTGGACAAGTTGCTTGATCTCTCTTTTCAGACGAATACCGGCTACAACACGCCAGGTGCTGCGCCAAGCACGGAGGAGTGTAATGAGGCCTGCGCCAGGTGGCCTCTCTTCTTAAAGGACTCTGGTTGGAGAGGCAGCACATACATTTATTAAAAAATAGAACACTGGAAGGGCAGTGCCTGGTAACAGTTAAGAGTCGAACACAATCAGGTTAAAATCTCAGCTCCATTTCCCCCATTTTCCCACTCCCTTAATGTGGGACCTTCTTAGGCAAAGTTACTTAAGCTCTGTTCAGGTTCCTCAGGGTAAAGTGGAAATATTAATAATACCTACCTCATAGGGTTGTGGTGACAATTAAGTAGGATGTTACATGTAAAGATGTTAGCACAATGTCTGGTCCACAGCATGCACTCAAATGCTAGTAGTCATCACTGTAATGATCATCAGCTTTTTTGACTCTGCACTTCCAAAATTCTGTAGATTAGAAACAGGACAGCTAAAATGATTATGAGAATTGAACAGCTTACATATGAGGTCAGAGTTGAACAGCCTGTGATTTCTCTGTTTGGAGAAATTCAGGCTGAGAAGTAACAGCGTCTAAGTCCTGAAATGATAAGTAATTAGAAGAGGCACAGTTTTAGTCATTATATAGAGGAAAACAAACCCTGGGCAAAGGTGGCTTGTCATTTGAAACAGTTAATTTTAGAACAAATGGAGTACTGCATACTCTGATTGAAACCCACAGAATATTTAACATTTCCCCAAATTTGTTCCATGTTACATCAGTCCCATTAGAAAGATGTTCAATGAATAAATGATTTTATGGTCAAATGTTTAGGGAATACTACATATTTTATCACCCTGCCCCCTTAGAAATTCGGGATTTCCATTAGTGTTTTAAAGATCCTGAGAATTCCTAAAAAAACAAAACATATCAAACCTAAACTGTTCTAATTTTGTTTCATCCAGTGTTTTCCCAACTATCTGATTAGAGAATGCTTCTTTTATGCAATAATTGGTAACATTTTAGGAACACACTTCTTCAAGTTTAGAAAGGTTTCAAAATGTATGTGCTTGGGGGCAGATCCATAATCATTTGAAGTTATCACCATCATTAATATAGAAGGCAGCTAGCAAATACCCATCCGATGCCCTCATAAAGAACTCTTAACTACATGAGTCAGACTTCTGGAAGGCTTCAAATCCAGAAATACCTGGGACTATGGAGAATGAAGTAGTAGCAAAGGACTGAGAGCAGAGAAACATGAGGCATGATAATCATCATTAACTGTCACTGTCATCAACCTTGTTGAGTACTGGCTGTATGCACAGCACTGTACAAAATACCACTGGGAAAGAAAGATGATCATTAACAGACACAGTCTCAGCTTTTTAACTCTTGTTTTCTTATGCCTCAGTTTTTTCAATCATGGAATTCCTATTCCTTTAGATCTCTTGGAAATGTATTAAGAAAACTTTTGATATGAAAATTTAAACATTTGTGGAGAGGACACTTCTGAATTCTTCATATTACTCCCAGATATCCTAATCCAACTAAAAAAAAAACTGAAGCAGAAGTCTTAGGTCTGGTTCTAGCATGCCCCTGTCATAGGCTTAGTAGCTTTCCATCTGACACTTGCCTTCTCTGGATCTTGGCTCCTCACTAGAAAAGGAATCTGTTGGCCTCTGTTATCTACAAAAGTCCTTTTTCTGGCTTTAACACTTTATGATTCTAGGATCTATGAAAATCTCATTATTAGAAGGCCAAGGTCAATTTTTGCTATGAATCAAAAAGACCAGATGTTCAAATGTAAACAACCAGATACTCAGGGGGAAAACACACATTTGAGGGAAGCAAGGGAACAGGGAAGGCATGGCGTGTCACATACAATGCAGAAACATAATGGGCCAAAGAAGAATTCATGGGACCCCTGGAAAGGGACTTCAAAACCAGCAAATATGGTGTGTTTTATTTTTTGCATGATTAAAAGGCAGATGATAATTAAATCAGTCCATTTGATGATCATGGTGCAAAAGATGCCCTAGGCCCTAGGGAAAGAAATAAGATACCATAGCAGAAACCAAAAGAATTATTTGCTGGGAGGCCACTGGGGAGATCCCTTTCCTAAATTATCATCTGAGGCACAAATGTCTGAGGTAGAAGAACAGAGCTAGATAGATAATTTTCTGGTCCTATCCATGAGAAAACCCTAAAGGAACTGTAAGCGACAATCAGAGAACAAATCTTTGGTCTGTCACTATGGACTGTGCCTGGGCCAGAGACTGCCTGTGTAATTCCAATTTTATTAAGAATATTATGGAGGGCAGAGTAGGGAGGGGGAAGACCAGGGTGATAACAGGGTCCAGGCAGTGCAAGAACCCCCAACCATCCCTTCCTGCCTCTCTTTGGGAAGGAGAAAAAAGTGGTATAGTACATTTAATTATCAAAAATTATCCATCTTTTCCAAAAGTGATGTTAAGGCTCAACTTAAGAAAGAAATCTGGAAGGAAAATGGAAAAATGTTTTTCTCCTCTCTTTAAGGTGATAATAATGATAATAAAGAACAACATTAAAATAAGTACAATACTAAGTTCTTTCTATGTATCAGACTGTGGTGTACAGGCTTTCCCAGGTATGGCTGCCCAATTTTGAATCCTGGTTCAGCCACTTCTTAGCTGGTTGACCTTGGGAAAGTTTGTTTTAACTCCTCTGGGCCTCAGTTTTCTCATCTAGGAATAATAGTGGTATCTGTGTTAGAGGGTTGATATGACATAATTCCATTAAAGAGCTTAGACTAATGCTTGGTCGATAGTAAGCCCTCAACAAATATTAGCTATTACACCTATTATTATTAAATAATACTTTACATTTGTTATCCCACTTAATTCTCAAACAACACTATGAGTTAGGTATGTATAATATTAACATCACCATTTCACAAACTGAAGACATTGCAGTTCATAGAAGTTAAATGTGCCCAAGATCACATAGTTAGTGACTACTATATATTTCAGAATTGGAAAGGCTTGACAATAATAATCTCATATTTTATTGATAGTCTAAATGCATGTTGAATTTGATTTTATATGGCAAAATGGTACCATTTTATCATAACTATAAAAAGATTTTAAGTTATATTAAGATGGTTCTGCTATGTTCACTTTATATAAAAAGAAGAGTTTGGAGACAGTGAAACCATCAGCAACTATTGTGATAGCACAGTTGTAAAGAGAAAATGCCCTGAACTATGGGGCCAGTGCAGACTAAAAAGACAAGGGAGAGAGACATCCTGAAGTGGAAGTAGAGGTCTAAAGAGAAGGAGGAGTCAAAGATCACCCATTTAATGCTAAAGGCCCCAACGGATGGTTGTGACAGGTAGAAATAGGAGGGTGGGAGGGACGGGGAGTTGGCAATGGGGAGTTCACTTTTAGGCTTGTTTTAAAGACACATGGTAAGAGGATGGAGCATGGGATGAATGCTTTGGGAACTTGAGATCTGCCACTAACATTTCTGTGCCTCAGTTTCCTCTTTTATAAAATGAGGCATTGATCTAGAATTAATCCTTTGGATTCCTTCCAACCTCCTAGAGGAAGCATGTAAACGAATTAGAGGAAGTAGAAGGTAGATTTCAGGAACTAAAGAGGCAGCGAATGATCAAGATATTGAATCATTCGTATGACTTTGAAGTAAAAGAGAAAAGTGGGACCATTATTGACTTTTTTAAGATTAAGAAAAATTGTGCCTTTTAAGAAATGACTTACGCAGGATAATTAATACAGCCATACGTAGACTAGAGGCCATCTACAACCTAATCTAAGAAATCTAAAGTAAAATGTGAAACAATGAAAGTTAAATAGCCTTTATTTATAGGAAAGACAAGCCTTAGTTTGTGTGGTATGATGTGAAGGTGTTGGGAAAGTCCAGCTGTCCCAAAAATGTCTTCCTGATCCTCTTAAAATACTGCTTGGATTTACACCATTAAAATAAACCCCTTTAAATGTACTTCGTATTGTAAAATGCATATTTATTTCACATTCAGCTGTTGCCATTCTTTCCGGTGCATTAGTGTAGCAGGATGACAACTAGCTCCAGACAGTCAACTGAGGAGACAAAGATTGGAAGGGGGAGGAGGAAGGGATTCCTGTGGTATGTGTGGCATTGCTCCAGTCAGTCAGTCAACAACATGTGGGCGCCTATGACACCCGGATACTAAACTAGGTTCTAGAGATAAAAAAGTAAGTAAGTTGTGGTTCATTGTGGACTGCATGAAGATCATGGGACTGGGGGAGTTTTGAAAAGTGAGACCAGGGACTAAAAAGGAAAGCTGGAGCGACACAGAAGATTGTTCTCTTCCATCACCATTGTGTTGAAGTATTAGACAGACACTCTGAACTTAAAGAAGGCTTTTTCTTGGTCCCGCTGAATCCAGCTAAGAAACTACTAAAATTAAAACTGGTAGCGTTGAAACTGTTGAGGAATAATAGATAATTTAAACCCCTTTAATTCAATGATTTTTTTGGTCCTTTGAAATTTAAATTAGTATAATGTTCCTAGATGAGAACTTGTAAACTACATAGTTGACTATGAAATTCATGTCTATTGCCAATTTCTCATGCTCCCCTCCTCCCCCAGAACTTCACAGTGTGCCAGGATTGCTGAGACTGGTGGAGGGAACCAGGGCTGGCAGAAGCAGGAAGCAGGAAATGTAGAGGAATTGGAGCTAGAAAGATAGCTGAGAGCTTCTTTAAACAGAAGAATAGAGGAGCACCTTATCTTCACAGATGGCTTTAAACAAGCACCATAAGACATAACTTCAAGTAATGCAGAGAACACTCAATTAGGGCTTCAAAACCTTGGGGGACCAATTCTGGTTCTGACATTTACTAGCTGGACAGCCATGGGAAATCATAATATTTGCCTGTACTTACTGAGTACTGACTATATGCCAGGCACTGTACATGTCAATAATGTACTGAATGTTCCTACCCCCCCCAAAAAAATTCGTCTGTTGAAACCCCACCCTCCAATTTGATGATATTGGGAGGTGGGGCCTTTGGGAGGTAATTGGGTCATGAGTGTGTGGTCCTCATGAATGGGATCAGTACCCTCATCAACGGGACCCCAGAGAGCTCTCCCATGCGATGTCTTTCTGCTATGTGAGGCTAGCATGAGAAGTCTGCACTCCGGAAGAAGAAAAGGGGCCCTCACCAGAACTCTGACCATGCTGGGTTGATGTCAGACTTCCAGCCTGCAGAATCATTAGAAATAAATGTTTGTTGTTTAAGACACTCAATCTATGGTAGCTCGTTATAGCAGCCTGAACTGAATAAGACAATGTTTTACATGTTGTAACATTTAATTCTCATGACAATCCCCTCAGATGGATTCTATCATTTTCCTTATTTTATAGATGAGGAATTTTAACCACAGATAAATTTAAGGTCATATAACCTAACATTTGTCAAAGTAGGGATCTGAATACACGTAGTCAAACTCTAATGCCTGTGTTTAATCATCATGATATTCCAGGTATTGCATCTTTCAGGCCTCAGTTTCCTTACTTAAAAATGGACATGGACCAGACAATGTTGAGATTTCTTTTTGGCTTTAAAACATTATGATTCTAATTAAATGAATTATGCCTATACTTAATATATTTATGGTTAATCTGTGTTTCTGAGTATTTTCAGAGAACTGAGATCTAAAGATAAATTTCAGAAATATGTTCTCATTTCCTAACCTTCTCTTGTGCATCAGTCAAGTTGGACTTTGTTATTTATCATTCCACCAAGAACGCCCTTCCCCAATCTCCATCTATTGAAATTCTAGCCATTCTTCAAAAGCCAGCTGACATGTCACCTCCTCCAAGTAGCCACTCTCAATCTTTGGAGATTTAGAGGATTTAGAGATGCATTAATTAGACTGCTAGAAGTTGGGATTTGGGGGAAGTCTGTGTTAATGAAAGGAAAAGATGCAGGATAAAAAGAAGAAAGGGTGGAGGGAAATGTACAAGAAAGGTAAGAGAACTGTCAGCAGTGTTGTTGGTGAATTGTACAAAGCCTGACAAATTATATTCGGTGGTGCCCAGCTAGTAGGAATAAGATAAAGATTAAATGAGACAACATATGTAAAATATCTAGTACAGTGTCTGGAAGGGCAACAACATGGTAGTTCCTAATCTCATTTCCTGCCATAGGAACCTGGTCATCTCCATGCTGAAGAAGGTTGCCAGCCTGCCGGGGGAGGAGTAGGACAAGCAGAGGCGAGAAGAGACTCAGTGTGGAAAAGAGAAGTCAGGAGGAGATATATGGGAACACAACACAACACAAAGAGGAAAATGAGAGGCAGAGATTGAGAGGATGACAGAGAAAAACGAAATGTAAGGGAGTCATGGTGGAGAAGGGAAGGACAGAAGGAAAATGGAAACAAAAGGACAGAGAGACAAGTAAGAGGAAAAGAGTTCTGGGACCCGGGAAGAAAACGTTTGCGCTGCACTGCGGAATCTGACCCAGAGGAAGAGTCCCAGAGGCAACCAGATGCAGCACCCAAAATTGGGTGCTAGTCACTTGCCACTGTGCTCTCAGATGCATTCTCCTTTCACTGTCTCATGCGTATTGTAGGGATTCTGACCCCTGTCCTCTGTCATCCTGCCCACTGGCTTCTCCTGCTTTCTACCACTGGGTGGCCCAGGAGGGTGAGAGGAAGGGAGAAGCCAGGGGATTCCACCCACCTCCTACTTCGGAAGGCATCTCCACCTGTGGTGGCTGCACTTCCTTCAGGGCTCAAATTCCTACTGGACAAACCCTTCATGGCTCTGGCAAACCTGTGCAGTGAGAGTTGGGTATGGGGAGGAGGTGCATCCAGCAGCTGCTAATCTTGGGATTGCCTCACCTTCCACTGGCTGCACATCCAGTCTTTCAACACTTTTGTAACTAATTTGCTGCATTAAATTGTCACTGTTGAATTGTCTGGATAAGAAAACTTTACTTTCACTTGGATTCACTCGCAGAGTTCAAAGACAGCTTTCCTGAGGGGACTGTAAGCAGCATACCTAGAGAAAGAAATCTAGTCATCCCAGGAGTACAGAAGGGTCAGGGTGCACTTCTCCAGTGTTTGATCGGACAGCGACAAATCCATACTAGCTGTCAGGGTTGGAGAGCTCTTAGCCTAGGAGTTATCTGTACGATGACTGGGTTCATGTCTATTCCTTCATGATTTATTCTATTCATTTTGATCACTGTGAGCCTTGGCTTAAGGAACATCTCTGTAGAATTCAATTTTGTTCCTCTAAGGGTTTCTTAAGTGGCCATTATGAGTATAAAGGGCACATAGCTAGGTGTGGAGAGGACGATATACAGAGACATAGGAAAAATGGTGGGCATGTTCAGTTTTTGGAAATGTTTGCTTTCTGCAAGACGGTTTGTGGACTGGTCTATAGGGAGACGCTCTTGATAGAGACTTGAGTTTTTCCAGTCCCATCAAAGACGCAGACAGTCAGAGGCAATATTATTCTTACAGCTTTCGTTTCTCCCATCACTGGAGCCCGGTTAAAACCAGGCTCCTCTTCTTAAGGAATCCACAGACCAATGGCAGCACAGCCTAGGCACACACAGCTGACCCCCAAGTCAGAGTGATACTAGCTATAGGGAAGATTCTGCTCAGGGGATTGGGAAGGCTGCACAGAAGATGGAAGGAGACGAGTCTGTGAGAGTTTGACAGGTGGAGGTAACTAAGGGGTTTTCTGGCAGAGAACATAGCACGATCAAATTGAGTGTGAAAAGACAGAGGCATGTGAGGTGCTGTCGGTAGACAGGGGCTTTGGGGTGAGCGTAGGGAAACGAGACAGAAGGGTGGAGGCGCAGCTGTTGGGGACTCTGAGACTGAGGCATGAAAGCTTGAGGCCCTGGGCAGTCATTGGAGGATTTTGAACATCACAGTGGCAAGGTCACTTCTGGCGGGGGCGGGGGCAACTTTGAGATTAGAAGCAGAGAAGCTGGAAGCAGGGAAAGGAACTGCGAGCTGGGGGGTGGCGGGGGCAGTTTATACAGGAAGCCTGGACTTGACCATCGCCAAAGACGCATATTAACATTGGAGCTGCTCTTCTATCTAGTCAAGGGCATTCTTCCTCCGTCGGGGTGGGGGGCGGGGGGAAGTGCCCCTCCTGTCGCTGTGTGATACGAAGTCTCCAGCCAGAGAAGTTTCGAATTTCTCCTTGCCAAGGTCGGGCCACTACAGGTGGGCGATTGCGAACCCTGGGCGGACGGTTGGCTCTACGCCCTCCCTGGGAAGCCACCGCGGCTTGTCCCCTCCAGGCCTGGGCACCGCCGTGGGCCGTGCCCGGCAGGGCGCTCCGGGAGCTGCGCCGCGGCGGCTCGAGGAGGCCTGGCGGGCGGCGGCGAGAGGCTGTGCCCCAGTTTGTGTCCAATCAGGGAGTGCGGGCTGTGCCCCGAGCTGGGCAGCAATGCGTAAACAAACCCACGGCAACTCCTCCGCCCCCTCGGCGCGCTCGCCCCGCGCCTGCCGCCGCCGCCGCCGCCGCGGGCCCCGCTCTCCGCGCGCCCGCCCGCCCGCCGGGCCGGCCCAGCCCCCCGCCCGGCGCCGCTCGCACCCCCGCGGCCCCGCCCCGCCCCCGCCGGCGCGGGCTCCCTCACCTACCGCCCCACGCGCGCGCGCGCTCGCGCACCACGCGCCCCGCGCGGCCCGCCCGGATCGTGGCCTCTCGAGAGCAAGGTAAGGGCGATGCGCGGGGACCAGGGCGGCTTCCCCGCCCGACGCGGCCCAGGGAAGTTTCTGGCGTGGCTGTTTTCCGCTGGGCCGGGGGTGGGGAGGCCCCCGGCGCCGGGCGAGCCTGGCGGGCTGGAGGGGGCCGCCCGGGGGTCACAAGTTGCCGAACCTGACAGTGGCGCGGGCCGGCGGGCGGCGCGCCCAGAGGGGCTGGAGGCGCGGCGGGGCCGGGCGCCGGGCCGGCGACGGGAGGGCCCCGAGGAACTTTCTTTTCCCCAGAGGGGCGCCTTCTGGCCCCGGCCGCGGCCCCGCCACGGGAGCAGCGGCTCCCCGGCTGGAGGGAGACCATGAAATGTGTTTGAAGAAGCTGACGCAGTTTGTGACGCTTGCGGCTTCCTGACGGGGACCGGCAACAGCGGCGCCTTCGCCGAGGAGGGACGAGCCTGGTCGGCGCTCGGGCCCTTCCCCCGCCCGGCAGCCGCGCGCCCCGGCGCCTAGTTCGGGGCCGAGGGCTCTGGACGCGAGCATCTGCCGCCGGCTGGGAGACGGGCCCCGGCAGCGCGCGTCGCTTCCGTTTTGATTAGCTCAGGTTATTATATAAGATGTCACGGCGAGGAAAGGGGCGAGCGGGAGGCGCGTTGGCGAGGGCGCGTTGGCCTTCGCGAGTGGCAGGGAGGGGCAGGAGGCTGGGCCAGGCGGGACCCACCTGTGCGCCCTCCGCGCCCCCTGCGGGCGCCGCCCGCGCGCGTGCTGGCGTGGGGGCCGATGGGGGAGGGAAGGGACCGACGTGCCCGCCGCTCCCCTCCCCGCGCGGGGAACACTCTGACAGCGGCCGAAACGTGCTGTTTCCTCCCTGCCGCCTCGCCCGCGTCTACACGTTTCTGGCTCCGGGCGTTTGTACTTTGAAACATTTGTTTAATATTAAGGGAGCTGCGTGTGCGGCCGTCATAGTACGCCCGAAACGTGTGGCCGTGAGCTCCAGGGCAGTGAATGAATCATCGCCCCGCGGACCGGGCCGCGGTGATTGATGCGGGGTACACACGCGCGCGTACTCGCCGTGTGCCTCTGACCCGGGGACAGCGGCCCGGCTGCAGTGATAACGCCTGGAGGGGCTGGGGAGAGTTAGTGCGAAAGGGCAGCGGAGTTTCCCCGTTTTCCACAATAACTTTGGGGGTGTCAGGTTCCCCACATTCTCCAAGGCTCGTTTCGCATTCTTGGAAGAGTTCCAAGATTCCACCTGGTTGCATTAGTGAGTCGGTGGAGGAGCGCTGGTTCGCTGGTCCTGTCTCATTCAGGATTTGGATGGTGTCAAGTGAGGGAGGTACCGAACTCTGACGGAACCCATCTAGTAATTGCGTCTACTTAAGTGACTATAAAGTAATTAGAAAAATTTAAAAAGTTAGTGGATCTTAAAAGAAAAATAAGTGGCTCTTAAGTAGAGAATCTTAAAGATTAGTTTTTTGAGGTTTTTTTTTTTTTTAAAAAAAAGCCAAATCCTAAAAGGAACCTAGTTTGCCATTCATGAATACAGAATTTCTCCCAGTGCCATCACCCTTAATGACTAATTTTACTCATTCCCACTCTACCCCGCATTTGTAGGATTGAGTAAAGTTTTCTCTTTATTGAGGACTCACCTCAAATGGGATCTGCTCAGCAAGGCCCTGTTGATGGCTTTATTTATAACTCCTGACCCCCTCCAACCACCCCATAGTCTACTGTTTGAGTTTCTTCATAGCACTTAATTGCTATCTGATACTATTGTTTAGGTGTTCTTTGAATCTGGTCTCTTCCTATTAGAATGTAATCTCCACTATGGCAGGTATTTTTGCCTGTTTTGTTCATTGCTATAACCCTAGCATCTACAACAGTGCCTGGCATATATTAGGCATGCAGTATTTGTTGACTAGTGAATGAACAAACTCTTTTCCTGATTTCTTGGTAGGACTGTCTTTGACAGTTGAAATTCAGTGCCTTTTGTGGGCAAGTCACCAAGCTGGCACAGTTAGTTCTAATTTTCTTTCTTTCTTTTTTTCCTTCTGGTTTTCTTTTGGTTTGTTTCTTCCTTGGGCTGTTAACTTACAGCACAAAATGGGTTTGAACAGCATATCTTAAGATACTTAGTATGAAGAAAGATAAAGTAATGTGGATCCTTGTCAAGAGAAAGTATATTACTGTATAAGTTGGTGGATGATTAAAAATATAATCTGTGCTAGTTGAGAAAAAGTGCAGGATATTGAAATGGAATCAGCAAAGTAAAATTCCCACAGTCCTGCATGTGAACTATTTGAAATACTGATACTACTATATCTCTCCCTCCCTCCGCACTGCCTGGAAACCATCATCAAATTTAACTTCAGTTTGGGAAGGTCCATAGTAGATAGCGTTTAATATGAAGCATTAATTTAACTAAAGCAATACAAGATTTATTCTGCAGAGGCTTAACTCTGATTTGTTGTTGTTAATGTCAGTAACTTCACAGAGGAGTAGATAAAAGGAATTATTTAAAATTATATTTTAAACATGTTAAATGGATTGTAAAGAATTAAAGCTATCATAAGTCAGTGATATGATGGAAGGACTTGAATGTTGTATTTAAGAATACTCCTTTAGAGGATAAATTTTGATAAACTGTATATTATTATCAATAATAAGCTTTGGAGTCATGTTAATCAACTTCAATCTGTAGCAATATTTTCAGAACTCAGTACTTCTGAAGTCACTCCTAAAGAAAGAGAGGGCGTATAGTAGTTCCCTTTCCATCATCATAGTAGCTGTGATCACTTTCAGAAGCATAATCTCTTAAGAGTAAGTTCAGAAATGATAGAATTTTAGAGCTAAAAGGGACCTTGAAATTACTTGGCACAGTTCATTCCTTTTCATCGATCCCTTTACTAAGAAAACTAAGGCACAGTGAGATGACTTGCCTAAGATGCAGGGCCAGGATTAGAACCGAGAGTCCTGACTCCTACTCTAGTGCTTAAGTGGTTGGAAGCCCCTGAATGAGCCAGAGCTCTCATAGGTGGGGAGGAACGGTTCCTACCATTAGTTGATTGTCTGCCTCTTGCTAGTGAACTCTCAGAGTTAAATCATGTCTTATTAACTTTGTATCCTCTCATGTGCCTTGGACATCTCGAGGCTCAACCAACGCTTATTGACTGTGGTTGGACAAATGATCTTAAGTTCAAAATATATTTAGGAAGTAAAAAGCAGGAAAACATATCTCTTTTCCGGAGTGAAGAAGTTTTCTGACAACAGAATCAGATGTTGGCAGTAAATTACCTTAGAATTAACCTTAGAACTTTTATAGATATGAAGCTACTGTTTAATTTTCATGCCTTTAAGATTTAGGAAAAAATTGCTTAAGACTTGTAAGTGTGCATATTTGCTTACTTGGCATAATTATTCACTGGAAAAACAGTAGGAGATGGAGTCAGAAAATCTGGTAGGTCTTGTCTCTGTCACAGTGTCTAATAGAAAAGCCTAGACTTTGAAGCCAATCAGAATTGGTACTGAAACTCAGCTCTGCCCCTAACAAGCAGGGCTCTCTGCAGCAAGTTACTTAACTTTTTGGGGCATTCTCTCATCTCTAAAGTAGGAGTAATACTATTTACCTAGAAGGGTTGTTGTGAGACTGAGATAATGTATGTAAAGCACCTGTTATACAGAGTATATGAGGCCCTTAATAAGTGATAATTGCTATAGTTATGATTACTTAATTATGTGACTATGTAGTCTCTCAAAGCTTCAGTTTTCTTAACCGGAGAATTGGTGGTTGGGATTGGGGAGGGGAATGAAATGATCACTAAGATCTTGTCCAACTCTGTGGTTTTAGGAACCAATAAAGTATGTACAATTCTCCTGCAATTTTAGTTTAAATAAACTGATTCATATATCCTTGCTCCAATAAGAGGAACTGTAAGAATGGTTAGTTTCTAGGCCTTCCTAAGAATTTGTCTTAGTTAACTTAATGATGACATTAGTACATTTTCATTATTTTATATGCTGTATGATAGATGCAAAGTTAACATGAATATTTCAACCTCTCATTCAGCTTACTATATATAAAGCAGTATAAGGAGTATATGGGTTAGTCAGACATGGACACCCTTTCTTTGAGAGGCTTGAGTCATGTAGAGAGTTTAAGATAGATAATCAAAGGCTATAGGACATGGAAGAACTGTTAGGTGTAAAGAAAATACTTTGTGAATTCCTCCCCCAACAGGAGGAAAAACTACTTCTAGACACAAAAATTGGGAAAGACTTAATTAGGGAATTTTGAGCAAGGCCTTGAAGAATTGGTAGGACTTCAACTGGCAGAGATGTGGGAACCAGACTGTACTAAGACTTGAAGGAAAGGATATAAGGGCTTATCCAGGAGCAGAAAAGAATATAATCAAACTGAGGGTTGAGGAGCCTGGAGGCAGTATAATGGGAGAGAAGGCTGTATGGGAAGATTAGGACCATATTGTGAAGCATTTTGAATGCTGGGCTAAGGAGTCTGTTTAGCAGGCAGTAGATAGCCGTCAGAGATATTTTAAGTGGGGGAATGATGTGATCAAAACTATGTTTTAAGAGATTAATCTGCATCACAAGAGCCACAGGTAGTCCATTTAAGAGTTATTAAAATGGTCTCCAGAAGAGAAGCAATGAGCACCTGAATTAGGGTAGGTGCAGGTGGGTTGGGCAAAAAACTGTAGAAGTAAATTCAACAGATCTTGTTGCCTAATTGGATGTGGGAGTTGAGGGAGAAGTCAAAGACAGATGCTGAGTGACTTAGGATGGCAATGATAGGGATTGAAATAGGCAGTCAGAAAGGGCCACTACCAAAGTACCTGCAAGTATTATAAAATCAATAAATATTTGTCTAATTAATTGGAGGTGATTATAAGTTTGGATTTGGATATGTTAACTTTTTTGTGCCTACAGACCATACAGATGGATGAAAGCCATAAAAAAATAGGGAAAGATTTGAGGCATCTTTATGGAGGGGATGGTGAACCTGTGAGAACAGTTCAGAAGTGTAGGTGAGAAGAATAAAAGGCCAGAGTTGAGCCTTGGGAAAGCCAATATTTGTGGGCTTGGAGGGAGATAGAAGGAGAAAGACAGGGTGCTAAGAAGAAGAAGCAGGAAGAGAATGAGGAAAATCTAGAGTAAAAGAAGGCAAGGAAGGAGAATTTAGAGGAGCTCAATAGGGTATAGGAGCCAAGATTGAAGACTGGGTAAAGGGCGTTAGATTTGTCAAGGACACCATTGTCAGTAGCCTTTGAGGAGCAGGGTCAGTTGGGCACTGGGGACAGAAGTCATCTAGGTACTTGAGGGGTGCTTGGACGGGAAGGAAATGGAGATGGCTAAGTGTAAACTGTGACTAGACCATGAAAATTTGGGAGTTGGAGGGGACAATCAGTTGAGGCAATGAGAACGTCAATGAAACTTTCTTCAAAACAAAACCATAGGAAGGCCTGAGAATGTTTGTGGATAGAGTGGCTGCCAGTGGAGAGGAAGGGCCTGAAGATCAAGGGAGGGAGTAGGAGGATAATTAATGCGCCAGGCCATCCTCACATAGGAGGGATAGGAGCAAGACAGGCAACCATGCATCCGGATTGCCTCAGACAGTCCCAGTTCACACCTGCTATCCAGGTTTAATTATGGGATAATATTTGAACAAATAATATCTATTTTTATTTTAAAAGAAATTCCCCTTTTGAATAATAAAATATTTGATCACTCTCATCATGACACAAATAAAGAAATTATTAATGGAAAAACATGTGGCAATAAAACAAAAAAAGGAAATTAAAGGCATACTGATTGGGAACGAAGAAATAAAACTTTGTTTGAAGATGATGTGATTGTCTATGTAGAGAATCTGAAAGAATTGACAAGAAAACTTCTGGAACTAATAAGCAATTATAGCAAGGTTGTAGGACACAAGGTAAATATACAAAAGTCAATCACTTTTCTGTATGCCAGGAATGAACAAGTGGAATTTGAAATTAAAAAAAAAAAAGAAACACAATACCATTTACATTAGCATCCAAAAAGAAATGAAATACTTAGGTATACATCTAATAAAATATGTATGAGATCTATGTGAGGAAAACTATAAAACTCTGATAAAAGAAATCAAAGAAGAATTAAATAAATGGAGATATATTTCATGTTCACGTGTAGGAGGTTCAATATGGTCAAAATTTCCCAAGTGGATGTGTAGATCGTTGTAATCTCAATCAAACTCCCAACAAGTTATTTTGTAGGTAATGATAAACTGACTCTAAAGTTTATATGGAGAGGCAAAAGACCTAGAATAGCCAATATAATATTGAAGGAGAACAGAGTTGGAGGACTGACACTACCTGACTTAAAGACTTACTATAAAGCTATCACAGTCAAGACAGTGTGGTATTGGTAAAAAATTAAACAAGTAGATCAGTGGAACAGAATAGAGAGCCCAGAAATAGACCCACATAAATATAGTCAACTGATCTTTGACAAAGGAGCAAAGGCAATACAATGGAGAAATGATAATCTTTTTAGCAAATGGTACAGGGCAATTGGACATCCATATACCAAAAAAAAAAAAAAAGTCTAGACACAGACTTTATATCTGTCACAAAAATTAAGTCAAAATGGATCACAGGCTTGGGCATAAATCTATAAAACTCCTAGAAGGTAACATAGGAGAAAATCTAGATGACCTCGAGTTTGATCGTGACTTTTTAGATATGACACCAAAGGCACAACCATGAAAGAAAGAATTGATAAGCTAGACTTTGTTAACATTAAAAAATTTCTGCTCTTTAAACAGCACTGTCAAGAGAATAAAAAGAGGCTGGGCCCAGTGGATCACTCCTGTAATCCCAGCGCTTTGGGAGGCTGAGGCAGGAGGATTGCTTGAGGCCAGCAGTTTGAGACCAGCATGGACAACTTAGCGAGACAAAAAATAAATAATTAACCAGATGTGGTGGCACATACATGTAGTCCATCCTGTAGTCCCAGCTACTCAAGAGGCTGAGGAAGGAGGATTGCTTGAGCCCAGGGGTTTGAAGTTGCAGTGAGCTAAGATGACACTACTTTACTCTAGCCTGGACAACAGAGTGAGACCTTGTCTCCAAAAAAAAAAAAAAAAAAGAGAAAAGAAAGAGATAAACCACAGATGGGGAAAAATATTTGCAAAAGACATATTTGATAAAAGACTATTATCCAAAATATACAAAGAACTCTTAAAACTAAACAACCACAAAAACCCAATTAAAAAATGGGCCAAAGAAAGACACCTCACTAGAGAAGATACACAGATGTCCATACGCATATGAAAAGATGCTCCATGTCATATGTCATCAGGAAAATGCAAATCAAAACAACGACATACCACTACCCACCTATTGGAATGGCCAAAATCCAAAACAGTGACAATACCAAATGCTGGTGAGGATGTGGAGCAACAAGAACTCTTACTCGTTACTGGTGGGAATGCCAAATGGGTGCAACCACTTTGGAAGACAGTTTGGCATTTTCTTACAAAACTAAACATACTCTTAACACGCAATCCAGCAAGTGTGTTCCTTGGTATTTACCCAAAGGAGTTGAAAACTTATGTCCACATGAGAACCTGCAAACTGAGGTTTATAGCAGCTTTGTTCATAATTGCCAAAACTTGGAAGCAACCAAGATGTCATTCAGGGTAAATAAACTGTGGTACATCTAGACAATGAAATATTCAGTGCTAAAAGGAAATGAGCTGTCAAACCAAGGACAGATTTGGAGGAAACTTAAATGCATATTATTAAGTGAAAGAAGCTAATCTAAAAAGGCTAGATACTGTATGATTCCAACTGTATGGCATTCTGGGAAGGGAAAAACTATGGAGCGAGTATGAGTGTCAGTGGTTGCCAGGAGTTAGGAGGCAGGGAGGGATGAATAGGCAGAGCCCAGAGGATTTCTAGGACAGTGAAAATACTCTGTATGATATTATTATATAAGGGTGGATACATGTCATTATACATCTGTCCAAGCCCATAGAATATACAATAATAAAAAAAAATTCAGATGTGATATGGAGGGAAAAAGAGAATTTAGATGAAGGCAAAAAGAAATTCTGAGTTTTAAAGAGGAGATAGTGGGGAGGTGGCTGCATTTGAAATGGGTTGGTTCCCTTCTGTTGATTTGCTGGAAAGTAAGTAGGGAGAGAGTTGTAAAGTTGAGGTGGAAGAGAGTGGAAAAGGCTTGGAAAGCCGTTGATCTGCATGCAGTAGGGAGCCAAAGGTGAGGAGGGCTTGACAAGTTGCTAGAAGGCCTTAGCCGAGTGATAGGACGAATCATTCCTGTATTTATGACTTTTTTCCAGCAACGCTCAGAAAATTGGAAGTGGGGACAGTGTGAGTATCACTGAAACTGCCAACTCCATATGGGCCTGGGTTGAGTAGGAAGGCAAGTGAAACTGGAGTGTTGATGGGCTGGGAGGATGGCAGGGGATGTGAGATTAGACTGTGTAATGGCTGACTCAGCAGGGTTGAAGGAAGAGAGAGATGGGAGCATGGGGGGCGGGGTTCTGAGGTCAGTAGTGAAGGACATGAGGGACTGTCAGAATAGTATCTTATCAGTATGGAAACCAGTTCTGAGTGATGATGAAAATTCAAAGTGTGGCTGGCTTTGAGGATGGTGAGTGACACAGGCCATTGGAGGTAGAAGGTCATTGGTCTTCAGGAACTATGAGGCCAAAGTATCAAAATGATTTCATATTAATGTCAATGTCCATCTTAAAACTATGGAAAATGCTTATTAAAGCCTCTCTGAACATTTAGTGCACAGAGTTGGAAAGTACCTTAAAGATAAGGAAGTTAGTTATTCCTTTATTTGCAACATGGGGAAGCTTTAAAGTCTTTTAAACACTTGTAGAAATATGAGACATGTCCAAGATCACAGACACATGTGGCAGAGCTAGTTCTGGAAAGAACTGGGCTCCCTGAATCTCAGTTAATGTTGCCCTGTTGGGAAGGAGAAGTAATTAAAGTACCCACTGAACAAAATCTTAGAAAGCTTCTTAACCATACTGAGAAACAGACCCACGATTGTTATACACCAACCAAATAAAATACTCCACCTCTGTGGGGAGGAATATGGTGTAGGATGAGAAGCCAGGAGTGGATGGGTAATATCCCTCCTTTGGAAACCTTCTAAGTGGCAAAGAGGTGTTGGTTCCTCTTAAACATAGGTTATTTTTACTACTCATAGCATTCTTTGCATTTGAGTTACGCTACGCTCTGAGGCAGCAGGCACATTGGTACATCAACTGAAAGTGAATGAAATGACTAACACCGGTTGGAACATAGGTCCTTAGTTTATCAATTTGACAGCCATACTTGGTGGATCTCTCCTTCCTTTTTTTTTTTTTTTTTCCTTTTATTATCACGTTCCTTACTGGGAATCTCAGGAAACTTACAGATGTCATGACAAAGACGATCAGCTTTGAGATCCTGTTTTTGAACTCAGAACTTTGAGACGTGGAAAGTTCCTTCTCCTTATAAAATGTTTAAGAAGCCCTTAATTAGATGTATGGCACTGGGAATTTGTCCTGCTTCTGTCACTGTTTGTGATCTTACTAGTCTATTAAGTGCCTGAGTTTCCTCATCTATAGCATGGGAAAATAGTATCTGCTCTATCTCCTAGATATTTGATGTGAAAGCTCTTTGCAAGTAGGTAGTGTTATGCAAAAGTAAGATACCAGTATTACCTCTTGGGATGCAAGGTAAACTTTGAAGTTTAGGAACTTAATTTTTAAATAAAGTGTTTTAAATAAAAAAGATGACCGCTGAAATTTGGTGGGACACTGGTTTAGGGCCTTAAAGTAAATCATGACAACTTTTCTCCCTTTATCCATGAAAGGGTGTGTAATAATTCTGGCCAAATTAGATTAAGGCAGTGTTTCATGACAAATGAAATTTCTTGAGTTTTTATCTATTTCTATTTTAACTTCTAAAAAAGTTTTTTTTACTGTAAACTATAACATATAAAAGGAAAAGTTTTGAAATATAAATGTACAGTTTAATGAATTTTAAAAAGTGAACATCCATGTAACTGCCACCAGCTCAAGAAAAAGACCAATTTAATTTTTTTTTTCATGGGAATTTTTTTTCTTCTGTTATATGCTTGGCATTTTTTTTTTCCTTCAGGGAAGTCATGAGTAGTAGCAGGAGGCAATTATAAGTCTTGGCAAGTCCAAAATATGAGCTCCTTTCCAGTGGAATTAGATCAAAGTTATAATATTAGTGTTTTACTCTTTACTTACTCTTGCGATTTGTTTCTTATTTCTAAAACAATTTAGTTTTATGACAAGTGCCAGGTTTTCCACCTTAAAGATTAAAATCTTTAGTCTAAGCATCTTCAGATTTGTGTCCTTTGGGTGGGATTGAAAAGGTTATGATATTTTATATTAATACATGAGAGAGGTCCTCAGGCTTGATTATTTTGCAAAAGTTCTGATCTTCCCTCCTTTGCCTGTCTTCAGAAGCAAAACAGCTCAGACTCCAGTATTGATGTGGCTTTATGCTGTAGTCAAGGATCTTCTTGGAAAATGCTTGACAGTTATCAAGGTAAATACCTTTCAGCTCAGGACCCCATGGGTTAGATCTGAAATGGCAAGAAAGAGCCAGTGAAAAAGCTTTTTTTTGTACAAAAAAGTCTGTATGTTCTTTGTTTAATTAAAATCTAGTGTTATAAATCCTATCATGTTATAAAACCAAACCAAATTAGTTATAAAACCAATTTTAAAGCTAAATTAATGAATTAAGAGATTCAAAGTCTTTTGTGGCATCCAGAAAAGGATTCTTTTGAATAAGTTTTTTTATGATTAAAAAATAAACCATAATAAACATTAAGGTAATTGGGAAAGTATCTTAGCTAATCAGGTATGTCTATAAAAACAAAAGCTCTGGGTGTTAAAAAAAATTTGATAAAGACTCATCTTTGGTGGCAGTTTCTATAGTTGTAAGATTTAGTTACTGGGTCTTCAGATTAGAATTTGGTGGATTGAACACATGTGTTTACTGTCAGTCTCTCCTGAAACACCATGATAGTGATGGTAAACATGGGAAGAGGCAACAGTAGATGGGAGATACCAGGAAATTTTTGGAGGTTGAAAAGTAAATAGACCTGTGGCTACTGTCTTAGCATAGTGGAGAAAGTTGATACCTAAGTGCCTTTAAGGGAGGTTGGGAGTGGATACTGGGAGGAAACAGCCAATATATCCCCCAGAATCCCTGAAAGGCTCTGGAGTGAGACATGGGCCTGAAAATGAGAGATTGGTTGAAAGTCTATAAAGGGAACTAGACCCTCAGTTCACTTCTCCTATCCCATACAGCAAGATGAAATCCTTGCTTGGGACTTGAAACCTGTGTTTTCTGGAAATATTAAAATTAGAGGTTCTGGATTTAGGGATGACAGACAAAACAGAGGGGAAGGGTAAAATGATCAACTGAAAAAAAAATAATGAAATTCTGTGTGCTAAACACTGAGACCCCATACTCTTCCCCCACCCTGATCCTAAGGTAGGTAATTATCCAGGCAGAATACTGAAGGACTCTTTTCTGGGTAAAATGAGCAGCCTCAGAGGAAAGACTTACAGATACTGACGTTTGAGGTCCCACAATGCAAAAGAATGACATACCACCTATTCTCCCTGAAGTGAGCGCACCACTCAACAACCCTGCAACACTACCCTCCACCCCCGCCCTCACCCCATGAACATGGAACTTGCAGTCAGCTTTTTGGTGCTCTGTTCGTAAGCACAAATAAATAGGTAATGAATATGAGACATTTGAAGAGAGACATTTCAACCAAAAAGACAGAAACCAAAACAAATAAGGAAAAAAATAAGAATCATGAAGTAAGCAGAAATGCAAGGAGAAAAAGAACATGGAAATAATCAAAGCTAAAGCACCTATAATTGATATGTAAAGAGATGAGAAGATAGTGCTTCCATAAAATAAGAATGGGGGTGGTGAAAAAAGTAATAATCAGAGAATAAGAAATCTTAGAAATTTAAAATAAGATGACAAAAATAATTTCAATGGGTGGACCAGGAGACAAAGTAGAAATAAAAATAAAATATATGGAAAATAGGAGAGAAGAAATAGACTTAGAGGATCAGTTCAGCAGGTATAATACAAGAGTTCCAGGAAGAGACTGCAGAGGAAAGTAAAGGAGAGGAAGTTACCAAAGAAGTAATACAAGAAAATTTCCCAGAACTGGAGAGAGTATACATTTGTAAACCAGCCAGGAAAATGAATGAAAAAAAGACCACAAAAGACATACAGTGTACAAAACATATCATTGTAAAACTTAAAATTACTAAGGAAAATGGAAGTATCTTCAACTCCTGCAGAAGAACATGTCACATCCAAAAAGATTGGAAAGAAGAATGGCACTAGATTAGTTAATTGCAACACTGGAATCTAAAGGACAGTGGATTAACTCCTTCAGAATTCTGAGGGAAATTATTTTCCATCTAGAATTTCAAGTACAAACTATCAAGTGGGAGAGAGAATGAAACTATTTTGAAGGTATGAAAGATCTCAGAAATTTATCCTCTATGTGGGTCATTTCACAGGAAGCTAAAGGATGGCATGTTTTACCAAAATGTGGACATAAACCAAGAAAGAATAACATATGGAATTCCAAAAACAGGTAGTCAAACACAGGAGAAAAACAAAAGTAAATTCTAGGATGACAGTGAAGAGAAACTTCAAGATAACATTAGTGCAGCAGGCCTAGAGAGAATCCAGTTCAGGACAGAATAGGAGGAAGGATTACTCAACAAAAGCAAAACTGAGAGATGATCTGATACATTTGACCAAGTGTAAAATATTCTTCAGAGGAGCTTTCTAGTTCCTATGGAGCATTTGGGATGAATTATTGATTCAGAAAACCTGGTAAATGGAAACGCTTGGGTAGCAGCTATTTATCAGCTGGTGTGGAAATATTTTATTAATAATAACAATAAGCACAGCTATACCAAAACATACAAGCTATTAACCCTGGCCATACCTGACTGCAGGAGAAGCTGGGAAAAAACGTTGACATAACTATACAGTATTAGGAGAATGAAAGAGGATAAGCTGGCCATAATTACATTAATGTCTAAAACTAATAAATCAAGAAGTGTCAGTATAAACATTACTTAAGAATATGCCATTACATATCAGAAGAAATAAGCTAAAAATTTTTAAAGTAGTTTGCCTTTGGGAGTGAGTAGAGAGCTGAGGTAGGGTATTGCTATTTTTCATTTTAATCCTAGTAGTACACTAAGAGTTCTTAAATAATTTTCATGGGTTACTTTGATAAAAATAAAATTGGTAAGAAAAAAGTAGTACAGTGCTAATAATGGTTACAGAATGATTTACATGTATCCAGAGCTTCGAAAACATATATAAAAAGTTACTATATATATAAAAAGTTGAGAAGCATTATTATTTTGAAGTTAGACTTATCCCCCGCAACTGTTATTTCCAGTACTCGCTCTGTCTCAGCATCTTTTGGGGGAGCTTTTAGAAAATTGAAATGACTTCCTCATCCCAAGATTCTGACTTATTTTGGCTTTGGGTAAGCCCCAGGGAATCAGTAATTTTTAAAAGCGCCCTAGCTGCTTCTGATAAGCAGCTAGGGCTGTCTCCTGTAGCCAGGTAGTTTAAACATCTTTTATATTTTCCCCACCCCTATCCTATTCTCTCTTACTGCTTCTGTTTGAAGTCCGATCTTCTCTATCCCCAGATATGAACTAGTATGGTCTCTTTCAGGTCAGAAAAATAGGAAGAAAGAAAGGGAAAAACATGGGAAAGAGCATTAAGATGATCCATGAAGAATGAAAATGGCTATCAGAGAGCCAATATGTGTTTTTTGTTTTGTTTTGTTTTGTTTTGTTTTATTTTGTTTTGTTTTGTTTTGAGATAGAGTCTCGCTCTGTCTCCCCTGCTAGAGTGCAGTGGCATCATCATAGCTCACTGCAGCCTCAATCTCCTGCCTCAGTGATCCTCCTGCCTTAGCCTCTCCAGTAGACTACAGGAGCTGCACCACCACACATGGCTAATTTTTTCTAGTTTTAATAGAGAGGGTCTCGCTCTTGCTTAGGCTAGTCTCAAATTCCTGAGCTCAAGCCATCCTCCTGCCCTGGCCTCCCAGAGTGCTAGGATTACAGGCGTGAGCCACCATACCTGGCCAATATTTGTTTCTTTGTGTTTTTCAGAAACTTCTTAAATTGTTTGACCTTATCTTGAATTTCTTATGGAGTCATTTTAGAGCTCAGGTTCAAGTAAATTTGAACTTAATAGCATTTTGTTATTTCTTTACTGTAGGTGTTTCCTCTTGGAGCTAAATCATCTGTACCCTCAGGTGGCCCTCAAGTTCTTTTAACCTCCTCTGAGTTTTGCCCCTGACTCTCCAGCTGTGGTCTAACAGGCCAGTAGCAGCATTTCTCCTTTGCAACTGGGATCACCAGCTATTTTCATAGCTCACTAGTTTCTTATCGGGAGAACTCCTAGAAGGATGATTAGCTAGCAAGAGATGAAGGAATGTAGGAACTATGTGGTTTCCCAAGGTTAGAAGTCTTGTCACATTGGACTTTCAACCAGAGGAATTTTGTCTACCTAAAAGAAGAAAGGTTTATTGTGAAGATGAGATAAATATTTCAGACACCAGGAGAGAAATTCTTTTTTTTTTTAATAAAAAAACTGACTATATTTTTTAAAATGTCGTTACAAAGTTTCCTTTGTACCTTTCCCCAGCTCCATTGCCTGCCTCCCTAGATGCAACCAGGGATCTGCTAGTAACTCTTTCATCAGGCCAGTTCCCTGCTCCATATGGTGATAAGAGTGTTTGCCTTTAACATTCTGTCCATGCATAGGGAGCTGTCCCTGCTGGTTTCTGGGGGGTTACTTTACATTTATATACATTTATACAGCTGAGCCAAAAGTATGATCTTTAAGGTGAGAGATTGATTCATCTCATCAGTAAGTCTTATTTAGAGCTTGCCCACTTGATGCAAGGTTTTTCTAAGCCAGTGATTCTCACACTCGAATATGTGCACATGTAATGCGATTACTGGGAATGGCGTTACATGTAGATTCTGGTTCAGTCGGTCTCAGGTCGGGGCCTGAGATTCGGCATTCCAACAGTCTTGCAGGGAATGCTGCTGGTCTGCAGACCTGTTTAAAGAAGCAAGGTTCTGGGTAGGGGTTCTTAGCCATGGTTTCACATCAGAATCGTCTGGGGACTTTTAAAAAATACTGGTATTTGGGACCTATCTGTATGGATTCTGATTTAATTGGTCTAGGGTGGGGCCTGGGCATGATGTATAGATATAGAAGATTTTTATATAGACATATAAGATTTGACACTAATGTACAAACAGAGCTGAGAACCACTGTTGCAAGCTGTGCATATTTTTGCTGTGACTCATAGGTAAAGATGTTCATGTGCAGATTTTATAGCAATCTGGGAAGCAGCTTATATAGCCTTGAGGATGTGAATACACCTGCTTTGTTGCTAGAGTCCACGGAGAAGGGATTCCTCTTGGTTACTAGGTTCCCAGAGATGAGGTGGAGGTGGCTACGAGGGAAATGCTCCTTAAAAGAGAAACAAATGGTCTTTTCATAAAGAACCCCAATATCACCTGGTATGGGAAGGACATTTGAAGTGATGAGTGAATGCAAAGTTGGTATCTCATCATTCAGGGGATCGTTCTGTTTTCTACATCCTTTCAATAAGAGATCATAGGGAAAGTATGTTATAAACACAACTTTGGAACTTTTTCTTCAAAGAAGTCTATACATTTACTTATTGCTATCTCTATGTATATGTTTTGCCTATAAATAAATATACTTGCAAAATTTCTGCATAGCCAGAATCCTAGTATTTATGTTTCTTTTGCCAATTATTTAGAAGAATTTGGAATATTTTCTGTACATTAACTTGTCCTGAAAAAGTGAGTGACTTAACATCCTGATGAAAGGATTGTTGTTATTCTCAGGATCTTCCATTGTTAATGGCAGATTGATGATTCCATTTGCTCAAAAATCATAGGCCTTAGTTCAGCTCAAATGTTAATTGTTTTATGAGTACTACAAGGATGGTACTAGAAGCAGAAAATATAATTTTATATAAAAATTATATTAATTACAACTTCTTAGAAACAATAAGGTCTAAAACCAGTGGATTAAAATGAAATATAAGTGTGCAGCTAAGAAACTGGAATCTTCTCCAATCCCTCCCCACTATTTAATTGTAAAATAGAACTTTGATTTTATTTTCATGGCATTATCTTGCCTACTTCATGGCCACTGCCTTCAGTCAGATTGTCATCATTTGTCATTCACGTTAATTTCCTCACTGACCCTGCCTACCTCCACTCTTGCCTTTTAGAATCCTTCTGCGGAGCCTTTCTTGTGGAGGTCAGTCTATGGCTCCTCATCTGAGACGAAAGTATCCTACAAAGTATCCTATGGAGCCTTCTGACCTGGCCCTACCTTTTCTCTACCCTCATCACCTGTCACTTCCCTAGATAGCAGTTTATCCATTCCTTAGCTGAGATTGAGGATGGGGAGGAAATATTGGCAGCTTGAAGAGAAAGGTAAAGAGGCATGAAAGAGTGGTTTGGGGGAGTAAGAGAGCAGATAGCACTGGGGAATTGAAGTGTGGAGCGTTAAAGGCCCACCGAGATCAGTGATTATGAATTCAGAGTGAGACCATCTAGCTTGTGGCTGCAGGGGTACAGGTGTGTAAGGAGGTAGAGCCCTGCATTCTGCCAGTGCCTGGCTCAGACGTTCCACTTCTCATCTCTGCTTTTGCACACACTGGAGCCTCCATCTGAAACACGTTCCTTGTCTTCTTCTCCTGGCAAAATCCTTCTCTTAAGACCCTGATTGATAATTTTCTCCTCCTCCCAGACATTCTCTCTTCACCCCCATGATATTTAGCCATCTCCCTCTGTTCTGTCCTTATTTTTCCATTAACCAGCCACTGTTATTGCACTTACCATGCCATGACAGATATCTGTTCATACCTGTCTCCACTAGACTGTGCACCCAGCAAGGGCAGGGATGTCATTTTTTGAAATCCCAGTTCATAACATGGTGCCTGGCACATAGTGAACACATGTAATAAAAGCTATGTAAATTAATATAAGATTTCTCTGTAGAGTGTTGAGAACTTGCATTTGCTGGTTGGAGATGCAAAATGAATATCACTTACTAATATATGACATAAAAATTATATTGCTTTAGTTTGTATTCTGATACACCTCTGCCAAATATTCAAGTTAATAAGATCTTTCCATATATAGACATGTACATGTGTTTGTATATGTATGTATACATACATATCTACATGGAAATGGAGCAGAGTTAAAAAGATCAAAAACTATGCATAAATATTAAATATATGAAGTAACAAACTTCACAGAGGCCTGCACAATACACGATTTGTCTGTTCTTTTTCACGACCAGTAGGAACCTGATTAAAACCCTATGAAATATATGAACCAATGTTGAACACATTTATATTTTCGAGTTGTATTGCAGTTATAAGTATAAGAATGTAGTTTTGAAAGGTTTTCCTCAATCATGTGGAAACATACAGAGATTTTAACTGATGAAACAATTTCATATAGTTTACAAATAAGTAAAAGCCAGACAGAAATTAAAATGTATCTTTTTTCCTGATGTAATATCTTGTAGTGTGTTCAGGCTGCTGTAACAAAATGTCATAAACTGGTTGGTTAATAAACAACAGAAACTTTTTTCTCACTGTTCTGGAGGCTGGGAAGCCCAAGATCAAGGTGCAGGCAGATGGATGTCTGGCAAGGGCCCACTCCCTGGTTTCCATATGGCACCTTCTTGCTGTGTCCTCACATGGCAGAGGGGACTAGCCAGTTCTCTCGGGTCTCTTTTATAAGGGAACTAATCCCAACTTGCTGTCATGATCTAATCACCTTCCAAAGGCCTCACCTCCTAATCCCATTGCCTTGAGGGTTAGGATTTCAACATATGAATTTAGGGGGGACACAGACATGCAGACTGTAGCAGACAGTGATTTCATATTTTTCCTTAGGAATCAGGAGACTTGGTGATGTGTCATTAAAGGTCTGTGGTGTCAGACAATGTGCCCCACCTCTCTAAGCTTTAGTTTCCCTATGTATAAAATATGAGATTTGGTCTGAATTATTACCAAGGTCATTTTGAATCATCTGTGATTCTGGAAAGTTATGAAACACAGCCTGTAACCATGGTGAGGAAAGTTGATTGGTGGCTCCAAAAATAGAATTATTTTCTCCTCTCTGTAACACTGATTCTTTCCCATTGAGTAAGTCACTCTACGTATATTGCCTAAATAAACCAATCTCTTGATTTTTTTCTTAATGCCGAGTGCTCAAAAGTGAATGAAAGATTGCCTTAAGAAATACCAAACAAATGAGCTCTTGCCTCTTGTTTTAAATATAGATCTGAATTATTGTGCTGTTTTTCATTCCTGTTGTAGGTATTCAGAAAGCAGAAGGTGGTGATTTGGTAAATTTAGAAACTATTTCACATCAGTTCCTGCTGTCTTTTGTGTTTGTGTGAGAACCCTATTCAAAATATATTTTATTTATTCTCCCCTTAAAATATGCTTTTCTTTGTTTTTGCCTTTCTGCTGGCAACAAGTCCATACCTGTATATTTGCAGATTTTGTCAAGATCCTTATATTGACAGTTACTATAGCTCCCCCCTTATCCTCAGGGGATATGTTCCAAGACCCCCGGTAGATGCCTGAGACCACAGATAGTACGGAACCCTAATATATTATGTTCTATCCCTATACATGCATATCTATGATAAAGTTGAGTTTATAAATTAGGCATACTGAGAGATTAACAACAATAACTGATAATAAAATAGAACAGTTATAACAATATGCCAGCATCACTACTCTTATGCTTTGGGGCCATTAAGTACAATAAGGATTAGTTGAACACGAACACTGTGATACCTCCTGTCACAGTCGATCTGATAACCAAGACGGCTACTGTATGTGACTAATGATGGGTAGCATAGGCAGTGTGGATACGCTGGACAAAAGAATGATTCATAATGGAGAGGGACAGCATGAAATTTCATCACACTACTCGGTGCAGAATTTAAAACTTACGAATTGTTTATTTCTGGGATTTTCCATTTAACATTTTTGGGCAGCAGTTTGGGTAACTGAAACCTTGGAAAGTAAAACCCTGGATACAGGGGCACTGCTACATTTTTCTTTATTCACACGTAGGTAATCTAGTCAGACATTACATTTTACCCCTTAAGCCACTTTGGTTTCTTGATATGTGTATCATAAGGTTGTCTTTGGTGCAGTAATGTCCTACATTGCCCTCCAAGAATCACCCTGAGGTTGCAAGATCTATGGCCATGCTGCTTGGGGATTGTCCCCTGACCAGAATACTCCACTTGAAAGGACATCTTGACCTAGTTGGGACAAGGACAAGGCTGATAGACAGAGTCTCCCTGCCTGTGAGCATCCATGTTGGATCCAGCTCTTTGAAGTAGAGAATCAGCTCATTAAATGAACATTTTAAATACTTAAATAACAGAAATTTAATTTTCACTCTCTTTATTCTGTAATACTCTATGTCTAAAGTATCACTTCACTGGCCAGTTGTGTGAGATTAGACAAATTTCTTACCCTTTCTGAGCCTCAGTTTCCTCCTTTGTAAAGTTTGGATTTTATTTCTAAAATATCTTTAGCTTCAAAATTCTCTTAATTTTTTTTTCTTTATAGCTTTGTCATCCTCTCTCCAGCGTTAAACTGGCTGAAGGCAATCAGTAGTCTTAAGCAAGTCTCACTCATTTTTGATGATACTTCCTTAAACTGATGTGGTTCATTTTTCCATCCCAGAGGCATTTATAGAGAATTTTTCAAAAAGCATTGATGATGATTTTAGTCCATTCATTTTCCTCCACATTTTGAGACCAGATTAACTCAACAACTCAATTTGTTTTGCTTGTATACCTGGATAATAGTCTAAAAATAAAGCATTCTTATTTTTATAGAAATAATAATTAAACACATTTTTCCTAATAAGCATTGTTGTCTTTATTAATAAAAAATAAGCTAATCAGATGCTATTGACCACAGCTGTGGGGAAATATTAAGAGAATAGTTCTTTGATATTTACTCATCTTCCTTACCATTAATCAAGACTCTTTATGCTAATTAGCATTTGCAAACTATTGAAACTAAAAGAAAAAACCTATGGAAATGGGGTTAGAAAATGTTCTGTGGTGTGTTCATTTATTCATTCAAGAAGTACCTATTGACCTAGTGGGATGGCTCGCACCCCTAATCTTAGCATCTGGGAGGCTGAGGCAGGAGAACTGCTTAAGCTTAGGAGTTTGAGACCAGCCTAAGCAAGAGCAAGACCCTGTCTCTACTGAAAAATAGAAAAAATTAGCCAGGTGTGGTGGTACACGCCTATAGTTCCAGCCACTTGGGAGGCTGAGGCAGGAGGATTCCTTGAGCCCAGGATTTTGAGGTTGCAGTGAGCTATGATGATGCCACTGCACTCTAGCTGGGTGATAGCTGTGTCTAAAAAAAAGAAAAAGGAAAAAGAAGTACCTATTGACAGCCCAGCAGGGTGGGTCACTCCTGTAATACCAGTGACTCCAGAGCCTGAGGCGGGAGGATTGTTTGAGCTCAGAAGTTCCAGACTAGCTTGGGTGACAGAGTGAGATCCCTTAAAGAAAAAAAAGATACCTATTGAGTGCCTTATTAAGTAGTCTTTGGCATATCAATGAACTAAACAAAGATCCTTGACCTAGTGGATTTTATTCTCTATCAGGGAAAGACAGGCAATAATCAATAGGCATATTGTATGGTTTTTATAAGGTGGTTAGAGTTATGGAAAATTTAAAAAAATAGAGCAGGAAATGGGGAAATCAAAGGAGGGCAGGAAGTAGTAAGCTGGGTTGAAGTATAAATATTTCAACCCAGGAAAGGAAGTGTAGTTGGCAGAATGGCCTCCCCCAAATGTCTATACCCTAATTCCTGGGACCTATAAGTGGGTTAAATTACATGGCAAAAGGGATTTTCAGCTTTAATTAAGGTTATAGATCTTACAGAGGTTATCCTGGATTATCTGGGTGGCCCAATCTAATCAATGAGCCCTTGAAAGTAGAGAAGTTACATTAGCCATGGTCAGAGAGATGTGGCAGAAGTTCCAGTGATTCAAAATGTGAGAAAGACTCAACCCACCAGTGCTGGAGGGGGCTGCATGGAATGCTTAAGAAGGAAGCAGGCACAACCTTGAGGAGCAAAGACCAGCCTCCAACGGATAGCAAGCAAGGAAACAGGGCCTCAGTCCTGTAGCTTCAAGAAACTGAATCCAGACAACAGCCCAAAGGAGGCTGAAAGGAGATTCATCCCTAGAGCCTCCAAAAAGGAAAGCATCCTGGCTAATACCTTGATTGTGGCCTTATGGGACTCTAAGCAGAGGACCCAGCTGAGCCACATTGTACCCCCACTTCTGACCTACAGAACTGTGAGATGATAGATGGGTGTTGTTGTAAGCTTCTTTATTAGTGGTAATTTGTCATGGCAGCAATAGAAAACTAATGGGTTGCGGACTTAGCCAAATTGATAGTAGGGAAAGAGTGTTTCAGGCAGAGAACAGCGTGAGCCAAGGCCTGTGGTGAGATACCCTGAGGATCAGAGGGTAGCGAGGTGGCCAGTATGGCCAGAGTGGAGAGAGCAGGGGATGAACAGCAGATGAGGTCAGAAAGGCGATGGGGTGGAGGGTGAAGACCTTGACACGCTTTGGCTTTTATTCCAAGTAAGCTAGGGAGTCATTGCAGCATTTTGATCAGAGAGGCAAGATGATTGACTTAAATTTTGAAAGGATCATGCTAGCTTCCCTGAAAATAGACCCAGAAGAAGAAGAGGATAAGCAAGGAGACCAATTAGGAAGTGATAGCGGGAATCCTGATGCAAGATGGTGGTGGCTTGAACCAGTGGTAGTGGAGATGGTGAGAAGCGATCAGATTCTAGATATATTTTGAAGATAAAGTCTATTTCTTTGTGACTTAAATGTGGGGTGTGTATGTGTGTGTATGAGAGAGAGAGAGAGAGAAAGAGAGGGAGAGAGAGAAAGGTTAAAGATGATTCCATGGGTTTCAGCCTGAATAGCTGGAAGAAGGATAGAGTTGTTGTCAGCTGAGAAGCAGAAATCTTTGGGCGAAGGGATCTTCAGTACAGTGAGAATTGGAGGTCAGTTTGGACATGCTGAGTACAGGGTGTCTGTTAGACATCCAGTTGGAGATGCCAAAGAGTGGTAGACAGGATAATGGCCCCCAAAGATATGCACATCCCAATCCCCAGAACCTGTGACTATGTTGTTTTAGGTGGTAAGAGGGACAGTCCTTAAAAATAAAGAACCTTTCTGTTGTGATCAGAGGCCAGTGTGACTGCAAAAATGGTCAGAGAGATGCAATATAGCCGGCTTTGAAGATGGAGGGAGGGAGCCACGGGCTGAGGAATGTGGGTAGCTGCTAGATGTGGAAATGGCAAGGAGGCAGATTCTCCTGGAGAGCCACAAGGAAGGAACACAGCCCTGCCAACACTTTGATTTTAGCCCAGGACACCCATATCTGACCTACAGAGCTGTAAGATAAATTTATGTTGTCTTAAGCCACTAAGACTGTGGTAATTTGTTACACCAGCTATGGACGGTGAACACGGAGTAATCAGTTAGATGTGAGAGTCCGGAGGTGAGGGGAGAGAGGTCTGGAATCCGAAAGCATGGAGATGGTATTTAAAGCATGGAGTGAATGAGATCACCGATAGCATGAGCAGAGATAGAGAAGAGGATCAAGGATTGAGCACTTGGCACTTACTGTCCAGAGGTCAGGGAGAAAGAAGGAAGCGGTGAAGCGCATGGAGGATGGTCAGCTAAGGAGGTGGGGGAATGAAGAGGGTAGTGTCTGGAAGGCACCAAGGAAGAGAGGGTGAGGGCCAGGGACACGCCCCGCCAACAGGTCAAGTAAGAAAAAGAGGGAGGTGATACTAAGGAAAAGCTTTGCCACAAACAGGAGCAAAGAAAAATGGGAGGGAACTGTCAGGAAAGGTAGGGGGCAAGAGAACTTTTATTGTTTCCATTTTTAAAAAAGATAATATTGAGGGTATGTTTGTGTGCTAATGAGAACTATCCATTAGATGGCAAAAGTTGATGATATGAGGGAAAGGGAAGAATTTCTGGGGTAATATCCTCAAGTAGGGCCATAGGGATGGGGTGCAGGGCGTGGTGGGGGCACCTGCTGTGAAAGGAGAAGGATAGTTCATTGTGGTGCCCACAGAGAAAGCAGAAAGTGTGGGAAACAGATGCGGAACTGGGAGTGTGTTGGGGGGCGTTTCTTCTGATGCTTCCATTTTCTCACTGCAGTAAGAAGCAGCTGAGAGTGAGAATGGGGAAGGTTTTGGGGGTTAAGAGAGAGAAAAGGTGAGAAATAGTCCATTGGGAAATTGGGAAATTAACAGACAAGGGACAAGTAACAGGATTGCCTAGCAGCATTAAAAGCCCACTGGAAGTTTGTGGTCATGAATTGAAAGAAGTAAATGCTACCACACACCTTTGAGAAAAGTGACTCCTAACATTAGATATCTCCTCCCTCAAAAAAAAGCCAACTATTAAAAGAAAATGTAGAGTGGAATTATATAAGGAAAGCCTGATATTTTCTTATCCTTTTTTGTCTAGAGTCCTAGAAGATAGCTTGCCTTTATAGGGTTAATCATATTCCTAGGTTATTGAATATAAATCATATTTTGCTAAATCAAATTTAAATGCTATTTTAGCCTGGTTCTTCAGAGTAGCAGAGCCTGGGCAAAGGCTTATGGGCAATGAGTTTATTTTGAGGAGTAATCTCAAAGAAAAGGATTTGAGATTGGTAAGAGTTAAGAGGGAACGAAGGAAACCCAATCCAGGGTTTGTTTATCAACTTGGTCACCCTCGTGGGCGGCTGGGACTTGTTGCCACAGGGCACCCTCCAAGAAGGTACCTTAGAATGGCCTAGTAGAGAGATAAAATTGGGGATGGTTGGGGGTATTCATTATTAATCTGCTCACCTCCATCCCTGCTGGTTAAGTGCTACCTCATTGGTCATTAAGTCTATCACAGGACTGTGTACCTCTCAGAATGGCTCCCTGGGTCCCTACAAATGTTCCATGTGGTAGTGGCAGAGAAGGCCAGAGTGAAAAGCAAGAGATGAGGGTGCTGCTGAAGTGGGACCGTGTCAGCAAGGGCTGGAGTGAAAAATTGTGCCAAGAGCCATGAGGTGGGGCAAAGGTATCCAACACAGAAATGTACTAATTACAGAAATCTCTGCCGGTATTTCTTCTAACAAACTATAACCAGACCTGAATTTTAATTTACAAAGTTCAAGATTTGATACATTAGAGTCTCTAAGAAAGAAACCTGTGTGTACACATGGAAACAGCTGAGCACCCATATAGGAGCTCAAAGCAGAGTGTCATGCCCCTTCCCACTCCAGGGCCTTTGCACTTACTGTGCCTTCTTGTTCCTTTGTTCTCCCAGATCTTTGCATGGCTTCACAATCATGCAGGTTTCAGCAGAAATGTTATGTCCTCGGGGAGACTTTCCTTACTAACCACACCGCCTTCCACCCCCGACACACACACTCACCCAGCTGTGTGCTATATTTTTTCATTATTTCAGAGAGGAACAAATACGATTTATCTATTTATGTATTTATTGTCTGTCCCTCCCGTTGCTACATATACCACACAAACACACGTATACACATACACACATACACATGAATTCCATAAGGGTGGCTTGACAGTAGTATCCCTAGCACCACATGAAAGGAGCTACATCCTTACTTGTTGGGTACATGGTTTTCATAAGTCATCTTCTTTGTTCACTTTTTCCCCTGCCGTCTGGTTTCCTCCCAGCCAGTGAAGTCACTTACTGATCAGGAACTGCTGAGGCACTGGGAATTCACTGGACAACATACAGTACCCCCCCTCTAGTCTCACAGTCTGTCGAGGAGCTTCCAGGTTCTTTTTATCCTGTGTATGATGTGGAACCACTCAAATATTTTTTGAACAAAATAATAACATAATACGGCTTTTAATATTAGAAGTAGACCAGGGAGTCAATTAATGGCAGTGTTCTGGTTATCTAATACTGAGTGACAATCCACCCTAAAACTGAGTGACTTATAACAACGATAACCACTTATTATCTCCCACAGTTTCTGTGAGTCAGGAATTTGGAATCTGGTTGGTTACGTGGCCTCTCTCCCATGAGCCTCCATGCAGCAGCAGCAGGGGAGGCTCGAAAGCAGAAAGGAATCACCTAAAGGCTTGCTGGTTCTCAAGTCTCTGGCTGGTCTGAGACAGCTGGCCTCCTCGGGCACGTCCCTCTCCCCGTGAGACTGCTCCGTGATGTGTTATTTTCCAAAGATGGCTGCACCAACATATACATTTGGAAAATGAAATCTCCATGGGCAGTGTTATCATCACAGTAACTGCTGACATTTATGGAGGGCTTACTGTGGTCCAGGCATTGTGCTAAGTGTCATGCACGTATTATATTATTTAACCCCTGGCAGGTGTGACTGGTAAGGTAGCCCCTCTTTTGCAATGAAGCAGCAGAGACTCAGCAAGGTTAAATGACCACTGTAAGCCTACAAGGGACTTCTGATTAGTGGTGAAAGGGCTGATGGTGGTGGTGGGGGGAGACTTGCTTCCAGCGGGAAGTGGAACTGTAGGTTCCTTTATTGACTTCTCCGTCAGCAGGTGCTGGGCAGTCCCTCCACCACCACATTCCCTCCTTTTTCTTCCAAGTATCAGTGTATTTTCATTTTGTTCAATTAAATTTCAATGCTTTTTTTCCCCTACTTCTTTTTCTATTGCAAACAGAAGTCATTTGGGTTATATATTGGGTCTGTGGATTGATCTGGAAACATAAGTATCAAGAAAAGGATCCAAGCTGATTTTAAATAAACTTTCTGGACCATAAACTATTGGTATGTTGGAATCTTTAACACAGAGAAAGGACACATTTTCTTTTACTAGTGAATCCCAAACTGTTTTGTAACCAGAGAATCACCTAGGTCAGTGACTGTCAAAGGAGAGTCCTCATCCTGATAGGGAGGGAGCGAGAGTACCTTGTAAATGCCTCCCCACCCCACTTCTTTCCTCCTGCTTGAGAATGACCTGCCTCCCCCACCCAGAGATGCAGTAGCTCTGATATCCTATTCATCTGAATCTCAGTATTGAGATCTTTCAGATACTGTGGCTCGGTGTGTGTTTAATGAGTGAAGTACATTAAGTGTAAAATCTCCCAAACTGCTGATGTTTCTGTGATTTTCCCCTGAACATTGGCATCCAGTTGTTAGGAATTGGAAACATATTTGGTTTGAGGGCCTTTCCTAAGTGCCTAAAAGAGTTAATAAATAAGTATTTGTTGTTTTGGCCTCACAACACTGATTTAAACACAGACCTGCCAAGGAAGTAGAAACATTATTTTCTTTGTTTGGATTCGTATTGCAATTTGGGAAAGAGTTTTCCGGGTTCTTCTCAAGATGATTCATTCATTCATTCAGTAAATGTTGATTATCTACTAAGTGCTAGATCTACACTGGGGAAATGATTCTACACCAGTGAACAAAACGGACAAAAAGTATCTGCCCTCATGAAGCTTACATTATAATGGATTGAGATGATGAATATATAATGTATAATTTGTCAGATGATGAGACATACTATGAAGAAAAATAAATCCAAAGCAGGGGAATAGCAGTATCAGATCATATCATTCCATCCAGTTATGTTCCATGGCTTCCCGTCTTCTCCGAGTTGAAGCCAGAATCTTCACAATGGCCCAGAAGGCCCTACATGCCCCAGCTCTGTCTCCCTGACTTCAGTCCCTGTGCTCCTTCTCAGCCACACCAGCCTCCTTGCTGGAGGAACCATGGCCTCAGCATCATTCCTGCTCATGACACTTTCCTCTCTCTAGGCAGCCGCTCATCCTGTAGATAATTATAAAACTAACCCCCGAACTCTTTTTGGGCTTTGCCCAAAAGATCTATCATCTTCTCAGTGATGCCTTTGCTGGCACCTCATTTTAAATTTCAGTCCCCTCCTTACCCACCCCTCCTTACCCCTACCAGCCTGGAGGTCACAGCCCAGCAGAGGAGGTGACTGATGTCACCGCTTTGGCACAACCATTGGCAAGACAGCATCACTGGCTTTTCCCTCCAGGGGCAGATCTGCCCACAGGTTGGAGAGCCCTAGCCCTTCTCTGTCCTTCAGTGTTGCTGGGAAAGTTCTCAGGAAAGGCCCTGCCTAGTGGCAGCATCATAGGTCTCTCCTTGGCCTCTTCAGTAGCATCAATCCAACCCTGAGTTTAATTAGCAGGAATTCCCAGGGTGGCATTTGCCCTTGTGCCTTTTATTCTGGCTCAGGGAGAAGGCTGGGCCCACTCACAGAGTGAAGTGAAAATGCAGAAAAGTCAGTGCCTCCAGGAAACAGCCCTCAGTCCAGGAGGATGGTAGCTGATGGGCAAATATCCCAGTTTCCTTGCCCTTTGGATAGGAAAACCTGAAGTGTATGTACTAGTTCCCAGAGTTCCCTAAAGGGACTGAGCTCCACTTGCCCACAGCAGTAATTCTCTTGGTGATACCATGGGGCTGTACATCTTATGGACTGAATGTAGCTTCCTGAAATCAAGGGCCTTCCTTCAGCTGGATTTTTGACCATGTGTGTTTGGCATATTTAGTCTGCTTCCCCTCCTCAGCAAGGTCGTTCTGGTTCTCCTCCCTCTGAGATGTTTCTCTTTTTCATCACCCTCTCTGGCTGCCTCATCTGAGTTCTCAGCTTTCGGTTTCACTGGCTGTGCTGACCTTTTATGTATTTCTTGTTTTTGTTCAGAAACTGAAACTGCATCACATATATAGCTGGTTTGTATCTGCCTCATTCCCATTTTATTCAAAACTTAGCCTTTTGTTCCTTGTCTCTCTTCCTCTTCCTGGTCTTACAGCATTAAAAAGATCATCTCAGCTTCCACAGGCAAAGTTGAGAGTCTGTGATTTCTGCAGCATAACAAACAAGATTAAGAGTGTACTCGTCACAGGTTGGGTTCCCTGGCAGCAGACTCTGAGGTGGAGTGTCGCGTGCAGGGGATCTATTGAGGAATACCTTTTGAGGGTGGGAAGGAAGCAGGGGTAGAGGAGGAGCTGAACTGTGGAGCCGGCACCATGGGGAGCTCTGGAGCAAGAATGCCTCCTCAGAGTTGTCTTGACTTGGGCCGAGACAGCCAGCCCTTTGTTCTCCAGCTTCCCACCATCATTTGGTGTTGGCCACCTTGAGAAAGTGACCTTAGGCAGAGCAGATCTCTGCAGCTGAGGCCGTTCCTGCAGAGGCCAGCAGCAGCCCTGGCAGGTGCAGCAAAAGAGGGATCCCTCTTCCCTCTGAAGAGGGATCTGGGCTGTGCCTCCCAGCATCTTCCACATTAGTGTAGGTGGAATTAAGCTACAGCTCCAAGATATGATGTGGTATTTCAGTTAAGAAGTAATCTGTATGGTCAGTTTTAGTTTGATATTGAAATTTGCTTGGTTTCATTGAAACTACAGGATCTAAGAGCCCTAAGAGGCTGTAGAGATCCTCTGTGCAACCCTCTTGTTTGACAGATGGAGAAAGTGGAGTAATAAAGAAGGGAAGAGAAATCTCAGTGTGGCTTCTCCAGAAACAGCCCCCAAGACAGGAATTTGAGAGGAAGTGGCTTATTTGAGAGGTTCTCCCCAGAAATATCAGCAAGGAAGTGGAAGAGGGAAGAGAAAGGAGCCGATGAAGGGTACATTTCCAAGAGAATTACTGTTGTGGGCAAGTGGAGCTCAGTCCCTTTAGGGAACTCTGGGAACTAGTACATACACTTCAGGTTTTTCTATCCAAAGGGCAAGGAAACTGGGATATTTGCCCATCAGCTACCATCCTCCTGGACTGAGGGCTGTTTCCTGGAGGCACTGACTTTTCTGCATTTTCACTTCACTCTGTGAGTGGTCCCAGAGCCAGAATAAAAGCCACAGGTGTTCAAGAAAGCTGTTATCAGCACGTGGAGGTGAGCATTGAGGAAACAAGAGGAAGAGGAGACAATGCCAGCATCTGCTATAGGGGATTGCCCCACACCGAGCTAGATCTCAGGTATACTGACTGCTGGCCAGGGCTCTTTATACTGATTACTGAATATCTTCCTACTCTGTGCCTGAAACTGTTCTAAGTAACCTAGGGAGGAGAGAGTGGATGGATGGAGCAGGGGACATAATCCCCTTTTGAGGAAACAGTCTAATTGGCGCACATTCGTATTTGAAAAAACAAGAGAAGTTTTTTAAGCATTCACATAAACATATGAATAGTATTATATTGAAAGCTATGCTTTGCATTTTGGTTTTTTGGATTTTGTTTTTGAGATACTGAGTCTTGAGCAAAGTCTCAGTGGGAATTTTGAACGTGATTGACATGGACTGAGAGGCAAGATAGCATGCCAGTGAAGAGTTGGGGACTTTTGGAGTGGGCCGTCTAGTTAGTCACCCCATCCCCATCACTTAGTGGTCATTGGACAATAGGCAAATTAAGCCTTGGTTTTCTCCTTTGTAGAATGGGGTCAATAATGGAACCCAATTCATAGGGATGTTGACAGCATTCAGTGAGGTAGTTGATGTAAAAAGTTAATGCAGGGCTTACCATGTAGGAGTGTGATAACATTAGCTGTGTTAGTGATTATTGCACACAGAAGGGAGTGGAAAGGGTGGGTCAGGTGGGAGAACAGCCAGGGCTTGAGTAAGCACGAAATTCAAGAAGCAGAAGGAGAAATGCCGTGAAGTACCACTCTTGAGTTGCTGGTGAAGTGAAGGCGAAGGCTTTGTAAAGCTGAGAGGGCTGTCCACTTAGACCAAATTTTCATGGGAGCTGTGTTAATCCGCTTTCTGTTGCTATAACTGAATACCTGAGACTGGGTAATTTATAAAGAAAAGGAATTTATTTTTTACAGTTCTGGAGGCTGGAAAGTCCAAGGTTGAGGGGCTGCATCTGATGAGGGCCTTCTTGCTGGTGGGGACCCTTTGCAAAGTCTTGAGACGGTGCAGGGTATCCCATGGCGAGGAGGCTGAGTGTGTCAGCTCAGGTCTCTCTTCCTCTTCTGAGAGGGGTCACCAGTCCCCCCATGACCTCATCTATTCCTAATTACCTCCCAAAAGCCCCACCTGAAGTGCTATCACATGTGAATCTGAAGATTAAGTTCTCAGCACATGAAATCTGGGGGACACATTCAAACCATGTTAGCAGCTTGGGTCCCATCAAAGTGAAACCTTATGGGGAAACCCAGTATGTAAAACAATACAAACAGAGCCACTTGTTTGAAGGTGGAGTGGGGAACTATCTTCTCCCCTCCTCCTTCAACCACCCACAGCCTCTGAGGGAATTCTGAGAAACCCCAAGCCTGGAAGAACAAAACCAATTTCTATAGAAGGATCTTTAAAAACTACTGTAACACCTCATTTGTTCTGTATTGAGTTTCAGAAAAACTTTTTTTAAAAAAAAAACCTCATCTTGGATGAAATTTTGCTTAAGTGTGTTACTTTCTTTGCCTCCTTAACAAGGCTGAATGAAAACCTTTTAATCTGTTCTTGATGATTTTTGATTATAGTAATGAACATTTAGTTACGGTTCTGTGCCTCAGTGTGGTGGTTTCCAACCACAGAGGTTCTGAGGAGTTAGGACTGTTTACTTGTACTGTGCTTTTGAAATTATTACAAGAAGCAGCATGGCATCAGGGGAAGGTCCTGGACTTGAGAGCTAGCTTGTCCAGGGTTGTATCCCAGCCTTGCATTTTATTACCATTGTGACCTTGGGCAAGTACTTTAACCACTCTTTGCCTCAATTTCTTCTTCCAAAAATTGGGACTAATAATCATACCCCATAGGGTTATTGTGAGAAATAAGTAAGTTTTTATATGTTCATTGCTTAGAACAATGCCTGCATATTAAAAGTGCTGTGTAAGTGCTATTATGATGACAATGGTGATTATTGATGTATCTGTTTTTATAGTTCTTCTGTCTTCTCCTTTGATATAGCATAATGGTTAAGCCTATGGACTCTGAAGCTGAATAACCCAGATTTGAATCCACCACCATTGTGATCTCGGGAAAGTTAATTTAATTCTCTGTGATTCCATTTATTCACCTGAGAAATGGAGCTAATGATAAAAACTAGTTCACAGGATTGTTGTGAAGATTAAATAGCATAAAATTTATAAAGCCCTTATTAACATAGTGTCAGGAACATATTGTGTGGTCATTGTATATTAACAGTAGTCATCATTATTGTTAATTACTGAAAATCTAAATGAGGGATACTCTAATGCAATATGGAGCCAGAAGTTTTTACTGTACTTGACTTCTTAGAAGCCTTTGAAAAATTCCTTCTTGTTACTTAATTGGCTTTAGTTAATAGAGGTTGTAAACTTATTGATCTTAAATAATAAGTATTTTCAATGTGCTTGTTAATGTTAGGACAGGGGTGGATGGGTGGAGGGATTAGCCATTTATGCTATATAATACCATATTATTATCAAACTATGACTCAGAACTTTTAGGTGTACTTATGTTGAAGGAGTTAGATCATTCTTTGCTTAGAATGTTGACATGGTTAATACAAGGGGCTATTTTCAAAGGAAGAAAAACAGGAAAGGAATGCGTTGGTGGAAATGACTAGAAATAATATAGAGCAGGCTGTAAATTTTCGGATGCAGAAGAATAGAGGCCAAAAGTGATAAAAAGCAAGAAAGCAAACAAACAAAAAATGGTGATTTTGCAACCTTGGTGGGGTAGGGGACAAGGAGGAATGTTCAGCCACAATCTACCAGCATACCCCTTGGTACTAAGCATTTTAAGGGCTAATTTAGGCCTTTAGAGCATGCAACTATTAAAACTAACCCATGAGAGTTTTGTATAGCCAAGGTTTTGTTGCATATTAAAATGTTTAGAAAAATTATCCAGCATTATCCAACACTTGGAAGTAAGGCGCAGGGATAAATGCATGTCCTTTCAGTGTTACACTAGAACACTGAGAGACATGTCTGGCCAAGGATCACATAATTCTCTAGGGAAATGTACCTTTGTTTAAAGGTACATTTACTACTTGTTAGGATCCAGATTCTGCGATGTTAGATGTTAATTCGTGGATTGATAACTTGCAAATGATTTCTGTTTGATAGAGAAGATAATTCCCAAAGGTTATAGTTTTATTGCCCTGTAAAACATTAACCAGTTTTATACCTAAATCAGCAATCTTATTTCGATATTCTGTCTTTCATTGACTGTATATACTTCAGTCTTTTCTACAATCCATTGAACCAGATGTATCATCCTGCTGGTTTCCTCATTCATGAGTTAAATAAATTTTTGACACATGCTCAATATATTTGTACAATAGTCATGTTTTTAATTTCTTGAAAACTATATCCTGACAAACCAGCTACCTGTTAATGGAAATTTTCTGTTACTATTTTTCTACTTTCTCTAATATTTTTGTTTGCTTTCCGTTGTAATTTTGAAATCAAAATATATCTTATAGATCTTTTATTCTTTTAATATGGACAATCTGTGAACAACAAAAAAGTGTAAATAGTTAAAAGTTTTAAACCTGATTGTTTTAGGCTGTTTAATTTTTGTGAACCTAATGATTTCAGTAATACCCACACATTTCTGAAATGAGTGTTATGCCAGTGTAAGCTAATGTAACACTTTTATGCACTGTTATATTTTCATAATGTGATTGTACAGCTAGTTGCTTTTTATTATTGTTGATTGAGTTTGTGGACCATGACACCACAAAATTGTAGAAATGTTCCAATTCATGTTACCAGAACTACAAATGAGGTAGTGATAAAATTTAGAGAACATGTTTTTGAATAGTTATTTGCTTTTATAAAAATGAAATTTTTTAGAATTATGGATATGTTTAATTTGCATACATTTCTGTCCATTCTTTACTCTTCAAAAAATATTTTGACAAGCTTTGCAATAGAAAGAAGGCTGTTAGGGATGCCTTAGACAGGATTGCAGCATTGGGTGATAAGTTGAACTTAAGATCTTTAAGGTAGTTGGGACTGTTTAATGTTTTCATAAAAGATTTTATATTAGTCCCTCCTCTTTCTGTTAGAAATTTGCACTCTAGTAACTGTTTAGATACTCTTAACTAATATTTACTCTGTAGATACTAATTTAATTCTAGAATGTAAGCTCCATGATGATAGGGCCATGTCTGTCTTATTCACCATTGTGTTCCAGGCACCTGGCACAATATCTGGTAGATCGTAGGTCCTCAACAAAATATTTGCGGAATGATTGAATTACTGCATGCTCATTTTCACTCCATTATTAAGCAAAGAATGCATTTAAAACTTGATGATTGACATGATTTCAAATGTTGCAAATGCTGAATATAGTTGGTTGTTTGATCCAGGGCCTTACCAAGCTGCAAGAATCATAAAGACATGGCGTATCCTTTAATTTCTCTTACTGGTTGATCTATCAAACGCTTCCATTCTCTGCAGTGTTTTTAAAAACATCAGCCTATTTGGAAATTACTAAAACACGGGATAAATGGATATGAATGATAGAATCATTTCTGTCAAGACAAATGTTTGGTTCTCAAGTCTTAGAAGATGATAAACATGAGAACCCAGAAAATGCTAAGGATAGAAAAAAAATTATTTATACATAGCTAAAGTTCCCTGACTGCCAATTTGTTGTTGCCATGTCCTTTTTTCTCTGTGTCTTCCTCAAATTCCCTTCCCCCCTCACTGCTTCCGTGTCTTTTCTGAAAATGAATACTTTGGGCATTGTTTTGATATTGTATCGGTCACCAAGTGAAGAAATATAATAAATGCCTTTATCTGGTCACAGTGCCCTGATGTTCAAGTTTTAACTTCTTTCTCATAAAATGCCAAAAATGATTTTTCTTCAAATTTAGAATGTATAAGCTATATTATATATAAGTTGAAATATATATATATAAACTACATAGTAAATTTGTAATTTTTATTTACATAACTTTTTGTAATTTTATGGGTAAACTAAATTATATGTAATGCAGATTTAGGATCCTAGTTCTTACAGGCTTGTGAAATTAGATGTGTAAATACAATTATTTTAAACACATCAGATACATTTCTTTCTCTCATTAGAGCCATCGTTGGGCAAAATCTTCATTTCTTTGATTGTCCATGTCATCCAGCCTTGAGCACAGTTGCTCCCAAATATTTTGAAGGAATATTGTTGAATGATTTTCCTTTTTTCTGGGGTTACAAATTACTAGCCATTTTTGATCTATATACACTCAGCTCAACTAACAAGGAGCAAATATCTTCCCCCCCTGCCTAAGTCAGGCATGATATTTTTAATCCTTCACAAACAGTCTGTGAGTAAAAACACACCCACAGACATAGATAGCAGTATTACAAGTGACAAGGTTGTATTCCAAAGTTCATTCATAAACTAATACAATTGTCATTGTATTTCTTTTTTGATCTTTCACTTTTTTCTCCCCCACTTCCAACTTTTTCAAAATCTACAGAAAAGTTGCCAGAATATTTTGATGAAGATCCATGTATCTCTCACTTAGATTTACCATGTGTTAACATTTTGCCACATTTGCTTTATCCGTGTCTACATGTTATTACAATTTCAGTGAACCATTTGAGAATAGTTGCAGATATGACCTTTTACCTCTAAATACGTCAGTTTGTATCACCTCAAAAAGGAGATACAAATTACTACATTCAGGAAAGGCAGCGTTGTTACAATAGTGTTATCTAATGTGCAGACCTGTCCCAATGATGTCTTTTATAACAATAACAACAGCAGTGAAATCCCAATTCAGTAAACAGTCCAGGATCACACATTTTAGTTAGCAGGTTTCTTTAATCTTTCTCAATTTTTCTTTGTCTTTCATGACATTAATATTTTTGAAAAGTATAGGCTATTTGTTTTGTAAAATGGCCCTCAATGTGGGCTTATTTTATGTTTCCTTGTGATTAGAGGCAGGTTAGACATTTTTGACAAAAATATTGCATCAGTGATACTGTATCCTCCAAAGTGCATCATCTCAGCAAATACGTGATGTCAGATTGTCCCATTACATTTGATCACTTGGTCTAGGCATTGTCCACAGATTTCCTCACTGTAATGGTATAATACCTTTACCCCTTTGTAATTCATGTTTATAGTGTAAATTTTAATGACATAAATTTTCACTGTCTCAATGGAGAGATGCTATAAAGCTGTGTGAATATATTGCTCCCCAACAGTTTTCACGTAAGTTTTAGGATCCCTGGATAGCCTTGCCCCTGAATCAATTAATAACTTGGTTGCAAAATAGTAATTTTGTAACTCTTTAATTCCATATACATAAGTTGGCATTTTTCTTGTAAAGAAGAGCTCCCCCTTTTTTCATTTGCATATTTGCTTGTTTGTTATAAATATGGACTCATGGATTATTTTCTTTAAATTCACTATGTTATAATCCATTATTGTCATTCATTTTGATATTCAGATTGTCCTAGAATTGGCATGACTATCTAATTGCACTGATCCCTAGCATCTGGGGAGAGAAATACCTAATCCCAGGACTACAAAATATTTTTAGTCCATTCACAGTGCTTCTCAAATTTTAATTGCACATGAATCACCTGGGGGCCCAGATTTTGCATTCCTAACAAGCTCCCTGGTGGTGTTGCTGATGCTGGTTTGTGGACCGGAGGAAGTAGCAAAGCTGTAGGTATCTGTAGGCTCATCTGAAAGAGTTAAAACACATGTTGCTCTCCCCGCATCACTGTGAAAAATTCATCTTATTAACATGGAAGAGAAGGATCTTTTGGGGAATGTAGGAGCTCTGGGAGATGTAGGGGAGAGAAGAGGTGCACCCCCACCTATTTGATTCCCAGAAATCTTGATCATGAGGAACACTGTAGTACTCACACTTATTTTGTATTTTTCTTGAAATCCTGACCTTTTAGGGAGCTGGGTTCAGCTCCCAGTTGCTAAGATCAGGGGAAATAGTGACAACCTCAGTGGTGGATGTGTCCCTGCTGGCATTCTCTCTTAGTCGGACCGATCTCTGTTGATACCAAGGGAAGTCAAGCAGTTTGAGCCCTCCTCATCAAAAAGTAAATGTTCATTTTTTCTTGCTCTGTGGGAGTATGAGCTTTCTGCTATTGGCAGATTTCAGTGGCTTGGTCAGATAATTTCTTTTTTCACTTTAGAAGTCATTTCCAGACAGATGTTGGCACCCTGGCCATTTATAGTTTATGACCATTACGTTCATAAAAATTCCAAATATACATGGTATTTGGTATTGCTTAGTAACCTTGTATAATCTATTTACATTTTTATCAGTAATCCTTATTTTTTCCTGACATAATTTCATTTACCCATCTGCCATATTTCCCCTTACTGCATTTCATTAAGACTTGATGGGATCTTCCTTATAGAAGAAAGAACTTTACAAGCGAGGGAGTGCCTCTGTGGAGGTCTTGGAGGATGTATCAGAACTCAGAGGACACCTGCTGATATAAGAATAGAATCTAGTTTAGCAGCTGCTAATAGGAGTTGGGGAATGAATGGATGTGGAACCAGTGTGCACATGTCAACTCAATTAACAGAATTCAGATGATTTCCAAAATAAGTATTTTTGTTGTTTGTTTGTTTTAATCTCTACTATATGTGTCTTTTGCCTTTTCAGGCATTTAGGTAAATAGCCAATCACAGCATTAGACTTCTGTAAAGCTTGGGCAGTTTCTGATGTGTAAATGATTCACAGCTTCGTATGTCCCACTGCTCTCTCTTAGCTCCCTCTTCTTCCTAGAGGACTGGCCCTTCACCTCATCCCACTGCTGAGGGATGTTAGACACCCTTTTCCTTATTGCAAAGAATCCACCTGCTGCTTCTCTCCCAGAAAGTGTTACAGCTTTTGTGATCCATCTCCTGGTCACAGCACTTACATGCTCATTGAACAATGTGGAGGTAGTACGAATTTTATTCTTGTGTTACAGAAGGATGTTTAATATAGTCATATTATGAAAACGTTATCTTTAAAAGCTCCTAGTAAGAAATCTCCTAGTACGATATACAAGTAGGTACCTTTTAAGTCTTCTTTTTTAGAAGATTCTATCTGAAGAGTTCTAATATCAAACTGTATAATTGGCTTAGCCTGGTGAGAGATCATTGAATGACAGAGGTTCAGTGGTTGCTATAGAAGCACAGGGCCAGCAGAAGCTGTGGTCTGTGCAGGCCTCTACCGCGATATTTAAGGGGCTTGGTCATGGCCGGGTGCCAAGGCCCTGTGGAAAGCAGAAAGGCTGTTTTAGTGCCTGTAGTGCTAGACACCTGGTACCGATTAGACCACACCTGCTTTCTGCTGTTTGGCCTCTCCCTTTCTCTCTCCCGTGAGCTACACTTAAAAAAAAAAGAAAAGAAAAATCACTGCAAAATCAGAAATGTTTCAGATTCTGGCCCAGATCTCTATGTATCTTTATAACCCCTCAAAAATGTGTATGAATTCTGGTGATGGTATTAAGTAGGAGAGCATATTTCACCTATTTTCTCATTTAAATTTAGAAGAATAGCTCATTCTTTCTGACATTGAAAAATCCTCTGACAGGTGAGCTGCTTCCTCCAAAAAAATCCCACAAGGACTATGGCAACATCCTTCACAGTGCCCCAAACAGTGTTTAGTATGCATTAGCTCCTAGGAAATATTTGCTAAATAAGTGACCCAAACAAAAAAGAATGGCAGTGGCGTGCATTTTATTTTCAGTTCTCATCTCAACAGCTTATTCCAAGCATTATTTTGATTTCAGAAAACTTAAATCCATCATTACATTTCCAGTGCTGTGTTTGAACATCACTTGACTGCCAGTCCCTGCCTGTTTATGCACACATATATGCATATACTAACTGGCTGTGTGCAAACACAGAAATACATACTTAGTTTATGTGATTCGCTGGGGGGAATTGGTTGTTAGATTGATGAATACTCTGGAAAGTTAGGTGTCGTCCTTAATTTTGTCCAGGAAGTCTTGAGGTGACTTATGAGAATGTTACTCCATGACAGTGTGCTGTGTTAATTTTGCTTATGATATTGCTGTAGAGGTTATTTTAAATTCAGCCAGCATTTGTTGAGCACCTGTTAGGTTCACAGACTTGTGCTGGGCCCTTACTTGTCCCTGCCTTCAGGTTATTTACCACAGGACCTGATCCATGTGAACGTGAAACATCAGTACTGAGACAAAACTAGTTAAAAGTATCGGGTGCATGGGTCTCCAGCAGTTCTCAGAAGAGAGAGATTCCTATGAAGTGGAAAGGCTGGAAGAATGAGCAGTTTGGAAAGATGTAGAATTGCAACTGAATGGTGAAGCGGAGAAGGAGGGGAGAGAATTCCGGTTAGTGGGGCTCAGTGTGAACAAAGCCTGGAGGTGGGCATTCACGCTGCGTTTGAGCAACAGTGAGAAGCTGGGTCTAGCCGTTGAAGTAGAGGTTTTATTTTGGAAAGAGTGGAGATAATGTCATAAATCTTGTCTGGTGCCGGGCCCCAGAGGTGTCGTGCTGCTACAGAGCAAAGTGGTCTGGCAGGTAGTCTGGGATGATTCTAGAGCTGTACCACCAGGTTCTACTCCTGCCTCCATCCATTGTGAGCTGTGTGATGCTGGTTGTCTCACAAACTCTCTGTGCTGTGGTTTCCTCATTTCTAAGATGAGGACAATGATTTTATTTATCTCACAGGGGGCCTGTAAATAATTAAAGAAACAATAATAATATAAAATGCTTAGCAAAGTGCTGGGTACTTAGAAGAGCTCATTCCGTTATTAGTTATTAGGCAAGAGAGGAGTAAAAGAAATCTGACTTTGATACACAAAATAGGTTGATTGAAGCTTGAGGAAACTTTTTAGAATTGCCTTTCACCTTCATGGAGTTGAAGGCAGGATTTTAGTGTCATCATGATTTCCAGACTCTGTTCAGGAAGGCACAGGAAGCTGTACGTAGTGATGTGTTGAGCAAGGCCATTCTGTTTTCACTACATCTCCATTTCACAGATCTGAGGAATGGTCATACTTGAAAGCCATTCAGAAATGATTTGGTCAGAGTAATTGAGAATGTCCCTTAATAGCCTCAGAGAACTCTTATACTGGTAAGTTAGAAGAAGTGAATTAATTCAGCCAGAAGTAACTGAGAGTTGGTTTGCTTTTTCTTCTTTTTCTTGGTTAATATTTTATATTATGTACACAGAGGCTACTGTGCTGACAGGGATGAAATAGAGAATTGAATCTGAATAAATAGAAGTGGAAAATAACTATGAGTATCCCTAGAAGAATTGTAATGCCCAACTTTGATAACTCATGCATGCTAATTCTGTTTGTTGTGTTCACACTTTGGGTGACAAGAAAATGGAAGGCAGCTCTCTCTATTAAAACAGAACTTCTGATTTAATACCCTTCCTCGAAGCTTTTCTTTCTTTAACCATGGGATTTTTTTTTTAATTGAAAGTAAGTTTAATTCCATGTAGTAGGAAGTTTGAATTTTGACTTAGCTTTGATGTCTTCTGTCTGTGTAAAGGTGTAAGTTGTATTTCAGTCCCATCTTTATGGTAGAAACCATATGAAAATTTTACAACATGTGTATTACAGTACATGAATAAACAGCATCTTCAAAGGATATTGTAAACCACTCATATTTTTGTTTATCTCAATAACTTTTGCTTCCTAAGTGCTGCTTGTCTTTATTTTAATTTTGAATATTATATCTTCAAATCTGGTATAAAGAGTTCTTACATGCAAGTTAAGTGTTTTCAAGGGTCAAGGCTTATAAATGCTAATAGTGTCTGGTGTAGCACTCCAAATATAATGCCATGCATTTACTGACATCAATAGTTGCTAATTAGCATTGATGATATTTGTGTTTTGTAAAATATAAAAGAGATAAATCAGTTAAAAATGTGACTATAACGGTTTGAAGAAATATATCTCTATTCTGTGGAATCTTTAACATATACTATGTATGTATATTTTATATATGTGTGTATGTATATGTATATATGTGTCAAGTAATCTCTGTAACTATTTGGCTCTATGTAGCACAAATTAGTTCTATGCCAGATATAATAAGTATTAATCTATGTAAGATTCCTTTGAACTGATCCAAAAGGGTGTCTAGAATTAAGTGTAGTATAAATTGATTTTAAAATAACCATATTCTGGTTTATACACTTGGGAATTATATTACTATGAGTGAGGATTCATCTATTTAGTTCAGTCAGACCCTTTCTGGATCCATTTCCTTCCTTTCCTTCCTCAGAACCAATGCAATCATCCTCAACTTTCTCCCTGTGTTTCACCACTTTTTTTTTTTTAATTTTTTTTTTTTATTGGAAAACTACAAAGCATTTACAGTATAATGTTTACAGTCACAATTTATAGTGAGCTGGTTTTTATCTGTAGTTCTTTAGCCTCTTGGCCAGTTTATTCATCGGTTGGTCCTTTTCCTCTACCAATGCAGTAGTATGCAAATCAGTACTACTGCAAATATGCTATCCAATTCAAACTGGGTTCTCAGTGCTGTGTTTTTGTTTTGTTTTAAATACTCCTGTATGTGCCTGGACAAATTCTCTCCTATTTCTCATGGCCATGATCCTGAATTTGATCAGTTTCCTTAAATTCTCTAACCCAGAGGTAGTTTGGTATTGTCCCTTCTTCTGGTGGAAACACCCTGGAGGGAATTTCCCCTCCCCTACAAGGAGCAGTTGTGGTGCTGCTGCTCCAGTCTCTGCCTGCTGTCACAAGGCCATCTTCTCTTTGTGCATCTGTGCCATGTGCATCTTTCACTTGGCATCCTCTTTGTCTGTCTCTCCTCTTCTCATAAGAATGCTAGTCTTATTGAATTAAGAGCCCAGCTACTCCGTGATGACCTCATCTTAACTTGATTATACCCTCAAAAAGACTCTTTCCAAATACATTCACATTCACAGGTACCACAGGTTAGAACTCCAACATTTCTTTTTAGGGGACACAATGCAACCCATAAAAGACATCTAGAATAAGTCTGTGTAATGCTTAACATGTGATATGTAACACTTAATGTGGCACATTAAAATAATTAAGTTAATGAACAAAGTACAGAAACATAAACCATTTACATTGTTGTCAAGGATGTGTATTATAAACTTCAACTTTCAAAAGCTAAATTCTATTTTTTCAGTTTTGTTAATGGCTAGTTTATTGTTGGATGTGTCTAAAGTGGACTATCTTATTTGACATAAAGAATTCATACACATACTCATGCCTGTGCTTGGAAGTTCCGTTTCTAGTTACAGAAGGTCTTTCCTATTCTAGTAGAAACGATTGCTCCACTTAACACTTCAGACTTCATTGGTGAAAAGGACTGAAGAATAGTTAAGGAAATCCTGTAAAGGAAGTGGTAATCTACTAATTTATAATCATCAAGTTCCATTTAATTTCCTCATTAGTACTTGAGATAAGCATCACCCTAACACGTTTAGGAAGTGAAGTGTCACTGTAAGTTGTTCAAATCAGGAACAACAGTTCTTGACAAAACTTACTTTTTAAAAGCATAGGTGAATACATGTAATTACTTATCTTCCTTGGATTTTTCTGCAGTTTTCTTAATTTAGTAAATTCAAATGGCAATATTCAAATGATCTGATATCAAAGCCTGTTATAATTCAACAATATAGGTGGTGAATGGACCTCAGTCTTGGTAACTTGTATGAAAAGTACTTTGATACTCCTTTCCCCTGTTCACAGATTCCTCTTGATTTGCAAATAATAGTCATCCAGAAAGCTAGAAATAGAGAGAATATTGTCATTACTTGTCAGCAGCTTAAATGCCCTTGTTTTAGCATCATAAAAATAAAAGCATATCTTCTTCTCCTTAGGCTGTCAGGCCAGATCTAATTCGCACAGCTACAGTATTCTTATTTTCAGACATACACTCTCTTGTTGCAGCTGCTGTCTTTGGAAGGAAATGGGATGGTGAAGTTTCACCATCCTGTCCTTCAGAGCCTCTTAGACCACAATCCAGGCTGCTGACTCTGGCCATGGTGAGGTTGGAGTTGACAGATAGCACCCACCGGCATGAGTTCCTGAGGTCAGGCCAGCTTGCAGCACTCTCTAAGTGTGGAAGCAGATAGCTCACCACTTGAAGCCCTGTTTTCTCTTAGGTTAGCACCCTAGAATCCCAGGCAAAAAGGGAAAACACTGTACTTTCTCTTTAAATGTCACTACTACTCTGGTGTCTTGAAGTCAGAGGTATGAGGTTAAGCCTGATCTTTGGCAAATAGAATGTTTTTGTTTAATATTCCTTTTCCCTTTTTGATAAACTTTCTCCACTATGACATAGGAGAAAGATCAAATTATGACAGACCTTTACAAAGTGGAATAAAAGACAGTTTGTAACTCTCTGTGCTGTTCAATAGGTGGAGGAAGATGACACCATTTGGTAGTTAAACTACTATATTCTACACATTGCCTGAAAATTAGAAATCATAAAATTAAAAGACGTTGCACTAAAAATGTTCTGATTTGAAACTGTCATCAAGAGTTTATCGGAATTTTCGAAGTTACCAATCCTGGGACACAGAAAACTTTTAAAATGCTATCATCTGTATATGTTCACAGAAAATGTTCTCTAGATAAAGAGTTAGCAAACTACATCCAAAGAGTCAAATCTGGCTTGCTGCCTATTTTTTAAATAAAGTTTTGTTGGAACACAGCTACATCAATTTGTTTATATATTGTTTTTGGCACCTTTTGCCCTACTGGGGCAGAGTTGAGAAACTATAATATGTGGCCCTCAAAGCCTACAATACTTACTTTCTGTTCCTTTGCAGATAAAATTTGCTGAGCCCTGTTCAAGGCAGGGCTTCCAGGTTGCACAACCATGTAATTGAAGATCTGGAAGCATCCTTAGAAATTATGTATCCCAAATCTAAAGCATTTGTATAGATGGGGAGATCAGGTGATTTTCTTTACCTTTTTTAAAAATGAAAGACTTTTTTCATTTACAGTGGAATGTAGTAACTAAATATAAACTTTGCAGTTCAGGACATTTGCTTCCAATATTTAGGCACCAGGGGCCGGCAAATTCGTATTTAGGAAGTAATTCTGTGGGCATTGGAATCAGAGCCTAAGATGGAGGAGGATAATTTCAGTGCAGTAAACCGCTTCAGGGTATCATCTGAGCACACTCTTCTGGTGGCTAGTTCAATGCCTTCCTCTCCCATAGAGTGTTGCCTACACACTGCCAAGATCTTGCTCTTTGTACTTCCCTTTTTTGTGCTCCTTGCTGGTCATTCTTTTCCTATTGACATAAATTTTTTTCAGACAGGATAGAACAAAGCTGATTAGGTTTTAGTTTACTAAATACGTCGTGTTTCAGTACTGCCTCCCCAAGACTATACCCAGGTTACACAATTGGAGCTTTGAATGTTCGTAAAACTCCTTAGAGTTTTGTGTACATCTCATTTCTGGATTTCACCTTGAGATGGCTAATTTAAGCCATAATTTTCATATTTTACTCATTTACCTCTTAAAGAGCAGCCTTATTTTCAAATTCCTGTAGCAGGAAGAGGGGCACTTACTTGGCAGGAAAGTTAGTTGACTAACTTTTGCCTCCACGTACATTCTAAAAGCAAATTGTATCAAGGCATTTGTTCTGTTTGTCATCAGGCCTTAAGTTATGTCCTCGTGTTTCATTGTTTTATCCAAATAGTAGGAAACAGTACAGATGTGAAATTCTTAAAATGAATTCAGCAAGCCTTTGTTTGCTCACCATATATGTTAATTGTATCATTGCACCTCATAAAAATGCCTGTGCGATGTACATGTACTTTTATTATGGCTGGCAAAATGATAAAAAAACCTGAGGTAGAGAATGGTGGTTTGCCCTAGGACATAAAGCCAACAGAGATTGTGCCAGAGTTTGAACATGGCATGGGCACTGTTGACTGCAAAGTCGAACTTCATTTCTTTGCTTCTTCACTTGTTTATTCATCCATCTATTCATTCATTCATGCATTCAACAAATATTTAATGAGAACCGGTTTGTTATGTTTTAGATTCAATTCTGGGGATGCAGCAATGATGACAAAAGCCTTTTCCTAATGGAGCTTATGCTCTGTTAACCACTATTCTAGGCAGCCACCTTGTGTTCGTATCTGTTATCTAATTGAAGATGCTGTGATACTGGTGTTTTCTTTTTTCAGTTTCTCATCAGGAAGGTATCAAAGGTTTGATACCTGAAAGGACCTTTTCCAGTGATCTAATATAACCCTTTTCAACAGAAGAAACCATTTAAAATATATACTGTTTCTTTCTTCTTGAACTATCAAGGACAAGTTATCACAGCTTCTGAGACTATTGTAAGGTGTACCACCTTGAATGTCAAGAATTAGAAATTTCTAATACTACAGCTAACATCTCCCTGCTTTAATTTAGAGCAATTTTCTCTTCGTTTTTTTGCAAATGTGAGCAAAAATTAATCAGTATCCTTGTCATTAAGTGTTTGAGTAGTTGAAAACAGAATGAACACACTGATTTACCTTTTATTTTCACAAGGTTTGGGGGGGTTTTTTGCTGTTGTTTTGGTCCAAGATGGAATTGTGAAGTAAGAGGAGCGAGAGGGTCGTCCATCTTTGCTGCTTTGCTGTCTCCTCAGCTGTATTTTCCTCCCCCCTGTTAGCTCCCCAGCCTCCCAGCCAGCAAAGAGTTACTGTTAATACACTGCTTAATTAGCATTAATTCATAACTAAAGCCTCATGTGCTTCCTTGACCTTTCTTTCTTCCTTTGGACTAAGGAGTCTGCTAATCCTGGCAGAGCTGGGAATGGATAGCTCAAGTGGGCTTAATTATGACCCCACCTGAGAATTTGTATTATAATGGAAAACATTTTGGGAAGTAAATAAAGTCTTAACATACCATTTTTACAATGTTGAACTAACCCAAATTACTAAAAATTTTTGTTGGAACTAGTTTCCTTTGCACAACTTTGAATTATTTAGTGAAAGATTTAGGTTTTCCCATCTTGGTTTTAAAAATCAGGTGCGATAAATATTGAGTTCAGAGGAAAGTGTACTTTCTGACCATTAAAGTCTAACTCTATACTGTTCTAGGGTTCATTGCCCTTCCTGGAGTGTCTCATTCATTCTACAAATATTCTTTAACCGGATCTCAGTATCAGGACCATGGCTGGGTGGTACAGCATTGCTAGGTGCTATTCAGCTGCTATTCAGATCCACAAAATGACTACTCTTATATTTTTTATAGTGCTTTACAGTTTATAACTTAGAAAGCATTTCTTACCTCTCATCTCATTTAATCTTCTACATGTTCATTATGACAACACATAAATATATAAAGAAAATCTTCCCTGTAGACTAGTGATTAAGATGATAATACTAATCTCCATTTTCATAGGAAGACAGTGAATCTGAAGGAAGTGAAATGACTTGCTCTGACTAAAAACCAGTTATCTTGATTGTGGGTCCAGTTTCCTTTCTTAACCACAGCTACCTGTAAAATCAGAACTTTTCCTTCAATTCCTAATCTTCCCTGGCATTTGATCGTAGCATTTGATCGTTTATGCCACGAAAGCTTCAATACCTTATCATTTAGAATAATCTACATTCAGATCTGATGGCACAGTCTTAGTTTCTGCATTTAAGTAATTTGTCCATTTATGGTCCTTAGGAATTTTAAATCTGACCTCCCCAAATAACAATTGTGGTTTGGAAATATTTTTTAAAATGTCATAGCTACCCTGATGATTGGAATAAATCCAGTTTTTCTTTATAGTTTGTACCTATTTTGGTTTTACTCTCTGTTCTTCCAGTACAACTGAAACTTGCTCCAGCCAACTGTTGACATCATAGTAAAGAAAACACAGCTAGTTTTTTCTGCCTCCCAAAGGAGAAAAAAAATTGTTGGTCCTTCTCTTTAACATAATGTATTTAAAGTACTTTAAAATATTTATCTAGCTTCACGGTCTTTCTCAGACTAATCTTGCTCCTGTACCTAATGCTATATCTCTGTACTCATACTGACTTAATTTCTCTTTTATTCTGGCTTTCCCATTTATCATTCATTCCCTTAGCTTTTGGGATTGTGCCTTGCTGTCTTTGTAACTGGCAGAGTAGGCATGTAGGACTAATTTCTTGACCACCCATAGGTGCTCCTTTCACATGGAGCTTTTGTCACTTGATTATGTTCCATTTAACACTTTATTAATACATTTTGATATATTGTTCTGTAATTGTTTCTTGTGGATAAGTCTCTACTCCCTGGTGTGATTTTAATTAACAGTCTTAGAAGGCAAGGATTATGCCTTAACATGTCCTCTGTAAAGATCCCTCCAAGAAGAAACCCAAGAAAGAATACATAGGATCTGTCTTGAGTTGTGTGCAGTTATTCAGTTTATCAATAAATATTTATTTGAATGCTTACTGTTTCCCATTCACTCTGCCAGGGATGCACAGTCAAGCAGTGGATACACTGGGTTTACACTCTGGTAGGAGGTTCCAGTTAGTAAACCAGATAATCCCAGACAGTGTTATAATGTGATTTGAGAGGATAAGAAGAGTTGTTATGTATGTATATGGTCTGTGTATATAGAGGAGGCTCCTCAGCAGCTTTGATGTGTCTGGGAGAGTGGCCTTTGAAATCACCTGATATCTGAAGGATAAATAAGGTTGGCCAGATTTAGCAGGGATGGGGATGGGTGAAGGAGGGGATTAGGGTTCTCATTTGGAAGAACACCCATCTAGCTAGCTAGAGGATAAAGAGGTTCATTACTGCCAGAGCATGGAGTACAAGTGAGGGGCTATAAAAGTGACAGGCAGTTTGGTTGGCCTTGTTGTTTAGGCTTTATCTTGAATGTGAGGGTTTTTTAAGCTGGGAAACAGCGTGATCAGATTTGTAGTTAGAAACAATCGTCTGGCTGTGCTATGGACGATGGTTTGGCAGAGAAGAGCTGTAGGGAGACTACTTAAGAGTTCACTAGGTAATGGAGGGTAGCGATGATAGTGATCTAAATAGAATAGATTAAATAGATGGATTTAGGAGACATTTAGCAAAGAGAGTCCTCCAGTATTATTGGATTGTTGGGGAGGGGTGCTCTAAGAGAAGAGACATGGTCAAGGGTGATTGGAGGTCCTTCAGTTCTCTATTCCCCTCCCATTCCTCCATCATTAATTTTAGGCAGCCATAGATTTTGAGCTACAATATTAATGGTCATACAATAAATACATTTGGACTCAATAGGACACTTACGTTAAATTTTACTATTTTCTGTAATCTTTATAGGAAGACTTTTAGATTATAGAGAGTAGTTTATATAGTTTGTATGTTAAAGAGACTCTGTTAAAAGATTAAACAGCATACTTATGTATATAATTTATAATGAAAAATTCATCTTATTTAATATTTCAGGAGAATGTAAATATATAATTCTATTTTTCAGATAAGTTATACTATTAAAAATAAGGTAATTAATGATGAATTTATTATACAAGAAAGGAACTTATACTTTTCATTATAGAAAGAACTACCCACCCATTGCCAAGCCTTAAATGAAATCAAAATCTAGATTAAAAATATAAGGTAATAAAAATATTTGTCAGATACACAGACAGCTCCAAGGGGTTCCAAGGGTTATTAAGAGGCATTTGTGGCTCCCTGGAAGAGCCTGGGTCAATAATCAAGTGAAACAGTAATCACTTTGGGATTATGCTTCTTTGATAGGAAACCATCAGTGGCCAGTTCACTCCTAAGTGCCATCCAGGCAGTTATTTCCCTCCCTGCTTTCATTCTTCCACCCTTTCTTCCTTTTTTTTTTTTTTTTAAGTTAATCTGTTTCTCACCAGACCTCTCTTAGATTCTTGGACTTGAGAAGTTCTCTCAAGAGGTGTAAAAAAAAATGAACTGGTACCTTTGTTTTAGTTTTGGTGCTACCAGAATCACCTCTGTGATTATGAATTTGCCACTTTTGAGGAGCTTGATTTCTACACCTGTAAAATGAGAAAGCTGAAGTAGATTATTGATAAGGGGACTGCCTTTTCTTTTTCCTGATCCTGTATATCCAGTTGCTTCCGGGCCTTTGTTTGAGGGTCCCACTGGTACTTGAGATTGTTATCAGAGCCACCCCTTCATATGGTAGCTTCCTTGGTTTGTCCCCTGCCCCCACTGGCATAACCCAGTGAATAAAGGGTATGTAACTACAAAGCAGCCCCAGGGGAGAAGGAGAGGCAACACAGCAGCTGAAAGTCCCAAGTTTAAATACTTAGAATCTACACATAGCTCATGAAAGTTGCCCTTTTGTAACATTCCCTCTTGCCATTATTTTTGTTATTTTTTTTTAACCAGACAAGTGTTTGAGTTTTTTATTTGTTTTGCTTTTGTGTGTGTGTGCAGTTTTTTTTTTTTAATTGGGGTGGGAGAAGTGGGTGGTTGCTGAAGAGGGCAGAGGAGAAACCACAGGTTTTATTATAAACTGTGCTGCCTCCAGGGACATAAAGCACAGATTTCCTTACAAAGATTGTAATTCTTCCCCATCCCAAATTCATTATGGCAACCCCAACTACACATCCATCTTCAGGTACTGCTATATAGGGGATTTGTGACCCTTTCCTTGATTGCTAATCTAGGTCCTCCTAATATCCACCCTAAAGCTCATTTCCTTCAGGAATGCTGATTAACTCATTTATTGTTGATCACCAATCACATTTATGAAGCCCCTTGGACTTCATTAAGTGTTATTCTTTATAAACATATTTAAAGCAAGTTTAGATACAAAATAGGAAAATACCAAGTCATTTGGTATATGTTGTAGTATATACAGTAATATCTTACACTGCATATTTTAAATACACCAGAAATAGGGCGACTTTTCACACATTGATCTGTTTAGTCTCTAAGATGAAAGATATGAGGGGTAACTCTGCTATAAAGTCATTTGACCTGACTTGTTTTCTGTGTTCATTGTGATTGCTGTGACTTATTGAAGTTGATCTCAGCTTCGAATCTGGCATGTATGGTTTTGCAAAATTGTTCTTAAAAGGGCTGTAAAAATGTGGTCATTTAAAGCTGTTTCAGAAAATGTATTGCTCCTGCTGTGATACTGAAAACAGCATTTTTAAAACTTATGTCTACTCTACATAGGTTTGATCGTAAAATGGATAGTTTCAAAAGCTGCCTTGGTCTATATCTTGATGCATTTAAATTTTTTTCATTATTTAAGTAGATTTGGGGCATTTTAAATTTGAAATAGATCTTTGAACACCTGTATGGCTGCTGGACCAGTGGTTGTTGGGTTCATTGGTTTGCCGCTAGTGTTATCTCCACAATCTGTCATTCTAGTAAGAAATGACTCCTGTCAGTTGGAGATAAACTTTGCACTGACAATTATCCCTCGCCTCCATCATTGTCATTTCTTTAGCCATCACTGCTCTGGTTTCTACAAAAGCGAAGATTATGTAATTGCAACACTTGTTCCTCTTCCTGATACAAAAGACTGAAAGTTGCCCTTTGCTGACTTCCTTTGGCATGTTCGTTTTAACTTTTGTTTTACTAGTGAAGACCGCGCTGATTTGCCTGCTATCCCAGGATTAGTGGATTGCAGTCTTCTAGGGAAGCAAAGGACTAGGTCTAATTTATATTAAGCAAAATTGTGGTTGTAGAAGAAATTTGTAGAATTTGTGCAATGCACAATAGGATTAAACTGCTTTGAGGAGTCCTGTGATGCATGCTTTTGAATGAATGAATGTTTTTGCAACGAATGGTCTCTTGTAAATCTCAAAGTCCCCTAGAAAGAGTACTGGGGTCTTTGTTTTGAATTTGCAAATGGGAATAACCCTCCTCCTTCATTTGTTTATAACTGTCAATGATCATGATCTCTAGACCCACGTTGCAGTAACAAGTTCGTTAGTGGTTTTTAAGTAAGATGCAAATCAAGGGAGGACTTCGTCTTCACTTTGGCGCAGGTGGGACTGACTTGGGGGAGACGCAGCAGAGGAGACAGTTTAAGCAGGGTGACTCAGTCTCAACACTGACCGTCGCTTTTAAACCGGCCAGGGAAAATATATTCATCATTGTTATGATGAAAACAACCGGGGGTGGGGCGGTGAGGTTAACAACCTAGATAAAATTTGGACAAAGCTACGGATAGCACAGGAACCAAAGCGGCAGAGCAAGCGGGGCGGCCGCTGCACCTGCACGGAGCGCGGGCGGGCGGGCGTGTCCCGCGGGCGTGGCGGCGTGGGGCGTGTCCTGGCGGCGGGGGCGTGTCCTGGCGGCGGGGGGCGTGTCCTGGCGGCCGCGCGGGCGGCGCCGGCGGTTGGAAGTGGGTGGAGTTGCCCTTGGAGGCGGCACCGGGCCTTGGCCCGGAGGCCCGCCGCGCCCTATCGGGCCCGAGCCGAGTGGCCCTGCGGAGCCGGCGCGCTCCCGCCTGCAGGGGGAGGGCGGACGGGGCGCGGGGACCGGCAGGCCGCGGCGGGCGCTGTTTCTCTTTCACTTTCCTTTGCTCTCAGGCCGGCGCACTGGCGGGCGAGGAGCGGCGGCCGCTGGGTAGGTACCGGGTGGGCTCGCGAGGGCGCGGGACGCCGCGGTCCCCGGTTCCAGCCCAAGTTTGCGCCCCAGGCGGGAGAGGCACCTCGAGACACCTGCCGCGGCGGCCCCGCCTGGAGCACGGAGAGCCTGCGGGGGCGGGGGCGACCGGCGGGAGGCGCGGGACTGCCAAGCCGAGCCCTCTCTCGCGGGCGGGCCGCGGCGCCGGCCCCGGGAGAGGCGGCTCGTCCTCCCCGCGCAACCCCGGCCCTCTCGGGCCCGAGCGGCGCGTCGGCGGGGCCTGGGCCCGCGCACCTGCCGGGCGGGCGCTGGAACCGCACGGGGCTGAGCCGCGGGTCCCGCGGGTGGACGCAGAAAGTTCCCCGCCCTGTCACAGCGACTTCTCGCTTCCTTTAACTGCCTTGGCGACAGGGCTCGGTGCCTTATGATCTTACTACCGCCGCAGGTCCGGACCGTGCATTTTCTCTTTCAGAGGACTTTCTCTGACTTTGGAGCTTCCTGGCAAACCTGTGGGAAAGGCAGGGCAGTTAATACCAAGTGTACAGAGGAGGAAGCCGAGACCCAGGCACGGATATTGAATGCTTTGCTGGAGGTCGTGCAAGGCTAAGGGCCAGAACCCTGATCCCCCTGTTAATTATGTTTTCTTTCTGTTACACCCTCAAACACGATTTCCCGAACGGATAGTATGATAACATGCAGAATTTATTCATTGCACATTCGCAGTAGGTATGTGTTGATGGAATGATGCTTTTTACTTTCACAGTTAATTTATGCTTGCCTATGAGTTAACAGCTAAAATGGGAAGAAGTTCCTGTTTCTAGAATAAACTTAGGGAAATCAATACCTTCTTTCATGTTGCGTTTTCTGAGAGGACACATTCACTGTAAGAAACCCTTAAAACTTTTTTTTCAAGTAACCTCATATGCAGGTCGACTGTGCAAAACGTTTCTAGAAAAATTAATGACATTCAGTTGTTGCTGTATACTAGCTTTTTATGTATATTGTCGCATTTAATCCTCACCATTTGAGGAGGCTAGTATTCTTATTTTCATTTTATGATTTAAAAATCTGACATGTAGGAAAGTAACATCGCCCAAGTTATATATCTACTATAATAAATGTAACTGGTTTCTATTGAGGAGTTTTCATTCTAATAGAGGAAATAAAGAGTGTGACTGTAAATCAGGATAAAAGGAAAATGTAACAGGAGAGAAGTAGGGATTAAAAACTAGGAAAGACTGCACTGAAGTTAGCGTTGAAGAAGGGTTTTAGTGGATGGATAGGAGGCAGAGGAGAGGAGGGGCTTGTTGGATAGAGGGCAGAGAGCGGGTAGAGTGTGAGAAGAGTGATCTCTTCAGTTTGGCTGAAGAAAGGTGTTGAAGGGTCAGTATGTTAAGTTCAACCTGTGGAGGGACATATGGGACAAACAGAAACTTAAACATTTCTCCGTTTGTAAAGAGGAGACACTGACATCTTTGAGACGACGATTCAAATGTGATAGAATAAAATACACCTGGTAGCAGAATAGAAAATGGACTGCAGGTGGAGAGGCAATACACAAGTAGAGTGGCTGTGTGTAGAATGGAAAAGGACATCGACTTGATTTGACTACTAACTGGATGTAGGGTGCAAAATGGAAACAGAACATTTTGATAGGGAGGATAATAACTTCAGTTTTTAATCTTCTAACTTGTATTGGCAGGGATTCCTAATAGAGCAGTCAAGCAGATAGTTAAAATGCATTACTGAAGAGGTAAAGCTATCAAACTGGAGTTAATAGCTTTGGATGTCATTAGTATATACGTGATAGTTGAAGCTCCAGGATTGGAAGAATTTGTCATTATTCTGAATTATAGCAGATTTACAAGTTAATGGTGCAGTGAAGGATATGTTCTAGTCACCTATTCACCCAATTTGGAACATGTAACACTTGCTGTTAATAGAATATTAATACAGTATGAGGAATTTGACACCTTTTTCTCTTTTTAAAATTTTGGAAACAGATATGGGAAAACAGAACCACCAAAAGGAGTGATGATCAGCGAGCTCATGATAAATCTGGATGTTAGTTCTCATGCCTCAGGACATCCTCTTAGGAACACCACACCAGCTCCTGGCATCAGACTTGCATCTACTTAGTACCCTTCTTTGCCTGAACTACTAAAGCCAGTCTTAGCTAACCACGAATGGCTACCCAAAGGAAACACTTGGTGAAAGATTTCAATCCTTACATTACCTGCTATATCTGTAAAGGGTATCTGATCAAGCCAACGACAGTGACGGAATGCCTCCATACCTGTAAGTATTCTTTTGAGTCATCTACCCATCAAAAGTTACGTGTTCGTTTGTTCTTTTAAAACTGCCATGTTTTGTTTCTGTCTAGCTAACTTGTAAAAAATGAATATTCTAAGAATTAACTTTGCATGAATTTTCGGAATATTTGTTGTTGGGATACCAGTGGCATGAATTTTTTCTTTTATTATTTGAATCTCAGTTGACTTCTATGGATCATAAGATGTTCTAAACTTCATAAGCATGTTATTGATTATAGTTTTTTAGAAAGTGAACTGTTTCAGGTTTTTTTATTTTGAAAATTGATACTGAAGGAATTAATCTGCTCGGAGGTTTTGTTAGAATATGCATACTCTAATTCATTGATTCTCAAAATGTGATTCCTAGGCCAGCAGCATCAGCATCACCTGGGAACTTGTTAGAAATGCCGATTATTAGGCCCCACCCTACACTTAATGAATCAGAAACTCTGGGAGTGGGCCCAGCAATCTGTGTTTGAACAAGCCCTCCAGGTGGTTCTGAAGCATGCTCTCAAGTTAGAGAATCATTGTTTTAATATTATATGCATGGAACTCCTAACAAGTTTCAATCTCACCTGTCTTACTGGAAAAAGAAGAGACATTTTTATAGCCACTTATGCCAGTATTACACATACTTTTTGTGTTTCTGCCAGTATGATTTCATTTTTTATTTCAATGAAAGCAATTCCAATAAATTCTAGTTTAATGCCTATTATGTGCACCAAAGTAGATACTTTATATAGTTGATTTCATTTTAGCTTTACAGTAACCTTGGAGCAGTTTGAAGAGTGGATGTAGGGGGAAAGAGAGTATAGAGATTATCTTCATTTTGTGAGTGTGGAAGCTAAAAATTAAATAACTTGCCCAGTCTCACAGCTAATGACTGATGGGCATGTATTCAACTTCAAAGACCATGCTCTTTCTAATATAACATGATACCTTTTTTTTTTTTTGGTAAACCTTCTTTTTCCGCTATTCTCACTCTGCTGAACTGCCATAATATTCTAGCAGTAGTTTTAAACGGTTGCAAAATGAAATCACCTGGAAATGGTTAACGTAGCAAATTATTACATTTATCTTACCACAATAAAAAAAAAAAATAGAATCACCTGGGAAGCCATTAAGCATACACATGCTTAGGAAGCTACCTAGGGAGATATGGTGGGTCTTGTGGTATGGTCTGGGCATGTGTATTTTGGAAAAGCTCCCCAAGTGGCTCTGGTGTATACTCCTTTGGGATTCAATTAGCAATTAACTATGAACTGTCTTGCATTATTAATTTGCTGTTGCCCTGTATCATTATTTAACTTAAACAGTTAATAATTAACTATCATTGAACAGATGTTTGTTGAGTACTTACTATGTATCAGGCCCTGTTCTGGGGCACAGAGAATACAGCAGGGCACAAGATGATCAAAAATCTCTGCTCAAGAAGTAGGGCATTACATTCTAGTAGGGAAAATTAATAAATATATGCCATGTTAGTGATAAATTCTATGAAGAGAAACAAAGCAAGATGGTAGATAGGAGAGATGGGGTTATTTTATATAGAGTGAAAGGGTCAGCTTCTTTGATATGATGACATTTGAATAGAAACCCGAAGGGATTGAATTCTGGATATATGGGAAGAGCAGTCTGTGTAGAGGGAAAAGCAAGTACAGAGGCCTTGAGGTGGAAATATGCTTGGCAGGTTCAGGGAACAGCAAATCAGTTAGAAGCTGTAGGTCAGCTTAAAGATTATAGGGCCGTCAGCCAAGGTAATAAGATGTGAGATGGGCTGGGCGTGGTGGCTCACACCTGTAGTCCTAGCACTCTGAAAGGCTGAGGCCGGAGGATCACTTGAAGTCAGGAGAATCACTTCAGCTCAGGAGTTTGAAACCAGCAAGAGCAAGAGCCCATCTCTACTAAAAATAGTAAGAAATTAGCTGGGTGTAGTGGTACGTGCCTGTAGTCCCAGCTACTTGGGAGACCGAGGCAGGAGGATCGCTTGAATCCAGGAGTTTGAGGTCGCTGTGAGCTATGATGATGCCATGGCACTCTAGCCCAGGTGACAGAGCAAGACTCTGTCTCAAAAAAAAAAAAAAAAAAAAAGAGTTAAGTAAAGAATCAGTAAATATTTTCTTATGAAAACTCATAAGAAAATGTAAATATTTTGGCCTTGCTATTCAAGTGTGAAATATATAAATGAAACTTTATTATTGGTGAGCAAAACCAGACATGGAATCTGCCTTTCTGGACCATCTGGTCAAGTGAAGAAAGGGTAACCAAATTAAGAAATGTACAAAATAAATTCAGATACTGAGAAGTGCAATGAAGATATGACACAGGATGATATAATAGCAGATGTGTGTCAGGATATTGGACCACAATGAAATGCAAAAGAAGGACCTGGAGTGTTTTGCAAAATTCCTAAAGCTGCAGGTCCTAGGCCTTCTTAGATAGGGACAGTAGGCCTTGGTCCTGATTTCAGTAGAGGTGCTGAGGGCTGCATCTGGGTAGGAGGTGGGGACCATTAGTGGCTCTACTGCTTTGATATGGATAAATGAAGTTATTTTTGTCTTTCAAATTACTGTGCAAATGCATTTCTATTTTTCTCTTTCCTCCTCAAACCAGATAAGTTGCTGGTCCCCTATTCTCCCATAGAGAAATTCTGGAGCCAGGACTGCTTGGCTGCCCTGTGGCTGTAGAAGGAAGGGCCCAAAGGGTGAGCTTGTCAAAAGGAAGAGGGAAGCAGAGATGGTGGAGCAGCCTGTGTCCCAGGGTCCTGGCAAGGAGACGCAAAAGAAAGGGATCATAAAAGCCGTATCTTTAACTAGACTCATATTTCACCTACTAATACCGCTTCCTTTCAGTAGGCCAAGGACGATTTGATAAGTAGATAAAATTTTAAAATGAGTTAAGATTTTCAAACACCAATGAGTTTTAGCTTTAAATGATCACTTAATGCTAGATGAACCAAATCCACATTAACCATAGTTAACATATCTGTGAGATAATTTTAATAACCTAACAAACCTAAGGAAATAAATGTGTTCACACAAATAATTATTGAATTATTTAAACTAATTACATGTTAGGTACTTTGCTAGCCTCTGGGGTAGAGTGATAAATAAAATGAATTTGGAATTTATAATCTATCAAGCAAACTTCTTATAAGCCATAAGAAATTTTAACACATGTATTTGGATGTATGTTTTTTTCCCCTCATCTCCTCTGAGTCTGTGCTGATGTCTCTCAGATCTTTATTTCTGGCTTAACCCTTCTCAGCTATAGAATCCTACTGAATATCCACTTGAATGTCCTGAAGCCATCTGGAACTCAGTGTATCTAAACATTAATGAATGGGATGCCAACACTCAGTTGTCCAAGCAAGAAATATGCTCCATGCTTGACTCTTTTTGCCCTCATTAACAAAACTGTGACAAAGTCCTGTCTGGTCTCTCTTTAATGTTTCTCTAATCTATCCCTTCAATTCCCTCCTTCTGTTACTGTTCTCATTCCAGCCCTCATTACGTCTCACTAATGCCACTGTAGCCTATTCTTGACATGTGTCAGCATGGCAGTAATTATAAACAGCTGACATCTTTAAATCATTGTCACTTTTTAGCCTACTCCAAAATTTCCTAAAGATACCCTATTGCCCTTAGAATAAATTAAAGCTACTTAACTGTGACTGATTTCTGCCTAAATCTTCTCCTCCACCATCTGACACGCATATATGTGGATACTTGGTTCAGCTATTTGCTTGGAATGAATGTTTCCTCTGTGCCCAGCTAGCAGTTACCCATCCTTTAAAACTCATCTGCTCTAAGATGTGCCACCCACCTGCTACCACATACAGATTTGGGTTAAGTGTCTCCTTAATGTCTGATACTTGAGTGCTCAATAAAAGCTTAAATGAATAAATGTATGGCTAATATGTTGATTATAGTATATTTTTCCTTTCAAAGATTAAAATGCAGTGATGGGTAACTTGAAAGGCATGTAGGCAATATTGGTTAGGAATTATGAATTTTGAAAAACTGTCTTCTAGAATCTAGAAGAATCTTGTGGGTCTTAGGTAGGGAGAGGGAGAGACTGGATTGGGGACTAGAAATTGATGGCCCTAGACTAAGGGATGCTCTATCATTTTGCACCAGGGTCCTGAGAAACTTTCTGAAGCAGCTTAGAGTGTATTTTCTGGTGGTTGCATAGGTTGAGCCTTATGAAAAAAGGTTGTTTATAGACATAGAAATTTGTGGTACAGGAAAGGAGAGCTTTCTTTCTGCTCTTTCAGAGATGATTGGCAGTAATCCCTTAACTAAGAATGAATTCTTTGCAAAAACACGTTGTACTCATTTTTTACCTTATACAAGAAGAAGTGTTAATTGATAATTAAATATAGTTGGCATAACAAGAGACTTGGTGATTTTATGTGGTAATATGTAAGAATGAAGGAATAACTTAATCATAAAATGGCAAAATTTAAATACTACCAACCATTTAATGTTTTTGAACAAGTATCATAAATACACAAATGCTTAAGGTATAAAAGACTCATACTTTGATATTCAATATTTAAAAGTCTTATGCTGCATACACATGCTTCTCAAAGTGCAGTCTCTGGACTGGCTGAGTCTACCAGCAACATCACCTGGGAGCTTATTAGAAGTGCAAATTCTTGGGCTTCATTGTAGTCCTACGAAATCAGAATCTCTGGGGAGAAAGCCAGAAACCTGTGATAACAAGCCCTTCAGGTGATTCCGTGGTACACTAAAGTTTGAGAAGAACTGCTCTGGACCAAACATTTACAATATTAGCATCTCTTAAACTAGGAAGCTTGTACTTTTAATCATATAATATTAAATAAATGCTAATAAAATAATAGTTCTTTATTGAATGTTTGTCATATGGGGGTTTATGAACTTTACATTTATTGTTTTATTTAATCTAACCAAGATCCCTTCAAGTTAGGTGATATTATTTAATCATCAAGTGTTTAATAGCACTGACATGTGCTAGTCATTATTCTAGCCACTGGCAACACAGCAATAAACATGACAGGCATAGTCTGTGCCCTGATAGAACTTATGTTCTAATAGGAGATATATGTGTATATATATATATAAAATCAAGTAAAGAATGTAATTTCAGGTGCTGTATATAACAAATGCTATGAGGAAAAATAAAACAGAAAGGTCTTTCTTGGAAGTTGCCATTTGAGCAGAAACTAAAATAATAGGAAGGAATAAGCTATGAAAAGGTTTAAGGGCAATAGCATTTCAGATACTTATTCCAAGTTTTTTCGCAAAGACAAGACTGAGAAAGGTTAAGTAACACAGCCAGTAAATGCTAGATCTGGTTCTGAGTCCTGAATATCCGACTCAGGCACATCTGCATAATATATTATGGCATTTTTCTAATTTTTTCTTCTTTCTACTTAGCTTTATTTTTCAAAATTTCTTTAAGCAACATGTTATATATATGTGTGTACATATATATATAAAATCTTTTCTAACTAAGTTTTCTTGACTGTATAACTTATATACCCAGTCAGGATCTGAATTTATTATTACTCCGAATGAAGAAAAAAAGATATGAATTGAACTTCCCAATAATGTACTCTTTATAAAATTTGTTTAGGCCAGGCACGGTGGCTCATGCCTGTAATCCTAGCACTCTGGGAGGCTGAGGCAGGTGGATTGCTCAAAGTCAGGAGTTCGAAACCAGCCTGAATAAGAGCGAGACCCTGTCTCTACTAAAACTAGAAATTAATTGGCCAACTAAAAATATATAGAAAATATTAGCCAGGAATGGTGGAGCATGCCTGTAGTCCCAACTACTCAGGAGGCTGAGGCAGGAGGATCACTTGAGCCCAGGAGTTTGAGGTTGCTGTGAGCTAGGCTGACACCATGGCACTCTAGCCCCGGCAACAGAGTGAGACTCTGTCTCAAAAATAAATAAATAAATAAACTTTGTTTAGAGTAAAAACTGTTTTTAGAGTAAAAATCAAAGGCTTAAATAGAAATTATAGTTTCAGTAAGTGCAAATATGTTTTAGGTTGTACTAGAAATGAGGTCATTGGTATACTGATGTTACATATTCAAACAGTATTTTTGCCGAGAGTAGTCATTTATGAAAGTGATTATGGTACTTTGATGATTTTTTTATATAAGAATTATAGATACTAAACAATCTAGATGTCATCTATTAGCATTAATGTTGAATTATATTAGATGTATGGTTTTTTAGCTTTTGAAACTATACATTAGGTAGCAAGGAATGTTTAAACAGTTGAGCAAAGCATCATAGGGAACATTAAAGGACAAAACTTAGGAGATAACAGAGGTTTAATGAAATCTTCTATATTGACTTCTGAGAATAAATTATATCTAGATCAGAATGAACTGGAATTAATATCAATATTAGATGAAAAAAAGTATGTAACCTAAAATACAAAAGTACTGAGGGCTAGAAGTCATGGTCAGCATACAGGTATGTTTAAGAGTAGCACAAAGGTTCAGTGTAAGTGTTATAAACAAATATAGTCTAACTTTGCAGAAAAGACAAAAGATGATTTTCATTTGGCTACTTAGAAGACTTTTCACAACTACTGATTTTTTATACATACTGGTTTTTATCAGACTGTTACATTGTATCAAAAATTTTAAAACCCGTGAGCAAAGCTATATTTTCTCAGAATATTCAACCACCGACATTCCGTTACTCAATTAACAGAAAATACTCAATGTTAGATTTTAGTTTATGTTGAGTTAAATTATGTTAATTGTCAAAAAAGTTACTAGTAAACTCAAAATCTCTCACCTTGCTTTAGTTGGAAGTCTAGACTTCTTTCTGACTTGACTGCAATCATATACTGGTAGGCTCCATGGGCTCCCCTTAGTGTTCCTAACCCTCGTGTGCTCATTTATTCCATAAATATTTACTGAGCATTCCCTCTCCCAGTAAGTATGCTGGGCACTTGGGACACATCAGGCAACATATTAATAGTAGGCAATAAGTAAATCGTAGTGTGTATCATGTTAGAAGGCGATAAATGCCATAAACAAAGGGAAAGTCAAGCTGGGTAAGGGGAATTGGGCAGTAGCAAGGTGTTATAATTTAAATAAACCTGTGTTCAGACTCATTACATAGTTCACCCCATTAGGAAAATGACATTTGAGCAAAGACTTGAAGTAAAAAAGTCAATTAGGTATCTGAGGGGACGAATGTTTCAGGTGGAGGAAAGAGCAGGATCAAAGACTCTACAGCAGGAGCAGGCCTGACATGTTGGGAAATGACCAGGAGGCCAGTGTGGCTGGACAGCAGAGAATTCAGAGTGGTGATGGGCGTGGGCCACAGGCTCGGTGTGCAGTTTCTTATAGAGCCATTTTAAGGATTTTGACTTTTACTCTGAGAGAAATAAAGACCCATTTCAGGAAGGGTTTTGAGTAGAGGAATGATCTGATCTGATTTATGTTTAAAAGAATCACTCAGATTACTGTGTTGAAAGTAGACTTGTTAGGAGGTTGCTGCGATACTTCTGGCAAGAGATGGGGATGGTTTGCATCATGGTGGTGGTAAAAGTGGTCAGATACTTTTTTTATTTCAAAATAATAAGGGGTAAAATGTCAGATTATTAATATATTTTGAAGGTAGATCCCTATTTGCTAATAAATTGTATGTGGATCATGAAAAAGGAGTCAAGGAAATCAAGATTTTTGGCCTGAGAAACTATAAGAATAAAGACATCATCAAATGATATAGAAAAGGCTGAGGGTAGAAGCAAGATTGGGAGATTATTTTTTAGAAATTGAATGTAAGCTATGAGAGATCCAAATGGAGATGTCTAGTTGGGAGTTGGACTTAACAGCCTGGAGAGTATCAGCATATAGATCATATTTAAACAATGAAAGCATGAAGGGAGTGAGTGTAGATAGAGAAGAAGACCAAGGACTGAGCCCTGTAGCAGTGCAGCATTAACCCATCAGGAAGAAAAGGAGGAGGAGTCAATGAGATAGGAAAACAGAAAGAGTGAGATCCTGGGAGGCAAAGTGAACGCATAGTGTCAAGGTGGAGAGATCAGCTGCATCAATGAGTAAGATGAGATTGGAAACAAACCATTAGATGCAGCAATGTGTAGGTCATGGGTGGTCTTTTCAAGAGCAGTTACAATGGAGTGGTAGGAGCGAAAGTCTGGATAGGTGAGAGAGGATGAGAAATTTTTAATGTTCTAGTTTGATCATTGTACTATGAACATGTAAGCATTTAACCTTAATAAAAGTGAATGGTGAGAAAAGAATTGGAAGAAAGGGATTGCAGAGAATACGTACAGGTAGCTCTTTCAACGAGTTTTACCATAAATAAAGGAGGGCAAAGAAATAAGCTGACAAGGGAGATGGGGTCAACAGAAGTGGAGAGGTTTTTTTTTTTTTTTTTTGAACTGGGGAAATAATATGTGTGACTGTTAAGAATCTTTAGTAGGATAGCAAAAGGTGTGGTGTAGGTGAAAGTGGAGAATTACTGGAGCAATGTTCTTAGGTCATGGTGAGGGGATCTGCACAGGGCAGAGATTGACTTTAGATAGGCACATGAAAGTTCTACAAACAGGCAGGAGCATGAAATATATAAGTATATATGCTGGTAGGTGAATGTAGGTGTGGTGGTGCAAGTTCTCTTTGTTTCAGTTATTTTTTTCCTTTTGTTTTCAGTAAAATAGAAAGTGAGGTCCTCAGTGGAGAGTGATGATGGAGGAGGATATGTTGGGGGCTTGAGGAGAGAGGAGAAGGTATGAAGTCCTGGCAAGAAGCATAATGGACTTGGGGCATTGAGTATGACAGCACATGAAGGATCCACTTGAGGTTCATGGTAATGATTGAAGGTGAGAGACCAGTCAGCATGGTTGCATGTTTTTCTCCCACAATATTCATCTGTGATCTGGTAGAAGCAGAGTACTTAGAGAGTTGGATTTAGCCGGGATTGTAGTTTAGCAGAGCAAGTATGGCCAGAGAAGAGAGAGGCAAGGGAGTTGAAGTAGAGAAGGAGCAGATCTGTTAAGGGTATGTGTATGGAAATGATTATTTTGATTGATCATAGAATTTATATTGATAAGGATAATGGGGCCGTCGTAGCATTTGCTGAACTACCAGACTCTACCATGACCTTGGAGTCCCACTTGACTCCATAAGCCAGTTTACAGGAGTAGGGGAGCTTTTCTTATCTTCTTAGAGCTTTCAAGGTTTCTTGGCCTGCTCAGTCTAAGATCTCCAGACCATGCTTAAATCCCCAGGCTCTGTCCTGATCCTGTTCAGCAAGTTATACTTGGCTGACTGTTCCTTTGTCCTAGAAAAAAATAAAATGTTCTACTCGTTAGAAGATAATGCTGTCCTTAGTTTTCTTCATGAAATTGCAACTCATGTAGGCCTTTGAAAGAAATGTACCGTATATAACAATATAAGAGAAATAAAAATGTTCATTGGTTCCTTATATAAGTAAAACAAAGAGATACTATCTCATAGAAGCAAATTATAGCTCTTTTGGAAATTTTTTTAAAAACTAGTGTTTCACCTATAAGACTATGTATCAAAAGCAGGAAACTGATGCCTCCTCTCTCTGAACCTGACTACAGTTTACTTACATACTGTTAGCAGATAATAGATAAAAGTTTTCAAGACAAAAAAAAGTATATAAAATGAGTGTTATTAAGAAATGCACATAAAGATTGTGAAGTGCTTAAGGAAGGAAGAAAAAAACATGCATCTAAGTTGACAGATAAAACCAACACATACTAATGATTTTAACAAAGAAAGTCAGCCTTTGGTCAGTTCTAATAAACTGAATTACTAATGAAGGACAACACCAAGGACATGAGAGAAAAGATTATTTTATTGTCAGTGATACCAGAATTAGTGCTCAAGAGGAGAAATTTGTATAGATTACTTTGTGCCATCCAAGCCAGGAGGCTCGCTCTCCGTGATACTTATAGGACATGAGTGGACCATACATGCAAGATAACAACAACAAACAACCTTGTGCCTTTTGTGTAGACATGTCCAAGAACTTAAAAATAGGAAGTAGGATAGCTCTGTAATAGTTCAGTGATGAAATCAGCATATAATAGTGCATCAGAGCAGGTATACGCAGAGTAATCAAGAAGAGATAGAACAAGATAGCATCTAGACCAGTGAGTCTGTACTGGAATTGGATTGACATAAGGTTAAGGAATGAAGGCATAAATGGAGAAATGTTGGTCAATCTTGGACACAGCCCTCAGCCCAGAAAAATAAGTGTTCTACATGCAAAGATATGTAGTTCCCATTCAGGTGAAACAATGTGTCTTAAACATGCTTGAGTTGCAAGACTATCCCTAGGGTAGAAATGGCTACAGGGAATTAATCCCAATAAATGATAGACATTTCAAGTTCAATTAGCAAGATCATCTGTTATTTAAGATTGGTGCATGCATCAAACTAGTCATTCTGATACTGATTCTCCTTATTATGATTTTATGCTCATCCAGTGAGCTAATTTATAGTAGTAGCTCATATTTATTGAGTACGTACAAGTTACCAGACACCGTAAACCAGGAAACTTTACATATATTATCTCATTTAGTCCTCACAAGAATCCTGTGAGATAGGTGCCTTTATTATCTCCCTTGTACACACAGACACAAAGTAATTTGCCTAGCGGCACAACTGTGATTCAGATCAGGCAGTCTGCCTTAAGATTGTCTGCAACAGCTGTGCTGTACTACCTTGGTGCCTCATGTAGATCTGCATTATAGGAAGAGAATATATTAGTCACATATTCTTTTGATTATTTTTGGTCCTATGACAGTGATTTCTTAACGGTGACAATAAAGTGACTCTTGATGATGGTTAAGCAGAGAGCCAAATCCTGGAATGGGGCGACCTAACAGAGGTACTAGCCAGTAAGATTTTTGTGACCCGCTCCTGGCTGCTTCCCGTTGGCCCATGTTTCCCAGTCATCTTTTGACTGTGTCAGTGAGAGAGCTTTGCAGAGTTAGAGTCTTGGTGCTAATCTCCCAGATACCTTGATTGGTCTAGGATGGAGCCTGCGAATCTATTCTGTAAAGAAATTTCATTGGTTATTGTGACATCCATTTAAATTTGAGAACCACTGCTTTAGATGACACAATGACTTTCTCTAGTAATTTGTACAACCTAGTTCAAATCTAAGAAATGGTAAAAGTCATAAACTTTAGGTAAAAGTTTAATGATGCTTGTAATGCATTAAATATAAAGATCAGTTAAAGATAGGAATCTTGGTGCCAGGGTTGAAACGTCATTCATTCTGAGGTGCATTTCATAGTGATTTGGGTGTTAGGCCTGGAGCTGCACAGCCAGGGGGTGGCAGGGGGGTGTGGAATACCGTCTCTGTTGCATAGCTGGGCAGCCTGCTCAGGCTTTCCAGCACTGCCTTCCTCATTTGCCAAAGTGGGGGTGGGGGAGTAGTAACAGTCCATAACTATTATCTATACAAAGCCCTGAGCCCAGAGCCTAATATTTCATTAGTGCTCAGTAAATGTTAGCACTTGTCATTTAAGTGTTTTTCCAACTGGGGATATCTTTGCTGAGCCTAACTTCTTTTCTGATCCAGGTGTTTCTTATGGCTATAGCATCTGTCTGTAGAGTTGCCAATGAGAGTGAAGACTCTAGCTGGTCCATACCTAGTCTTAGTCATAAACTAGGACCTTTAAGCATCGTTCTTGGACCAGTTGAGTTGACCAGTACAGCAATTATAGAGTTTGGTATTAAATCTTTAAGATATTTTTAAAATGTGCTTTACCACTGGTATAGACTTCAAATTATAAACTAAGAATCAAATGTCAGTTTTGTAGTCATGAGAAGTTTTTTTAAGGGAAACGAAATCCTCATTTTACTTTTTTCAGTTTCACTGAACTTCTGGCCTGGATTTCCTCATGTTCTAATTTGTATAAGATTGTGCTTTATTTAATGCTTTTTAAAAGCCATATGGGAGATGTATTTTCTAGAGATTTTTAAAGGAACAAATAAGCAATTTAAAAGGGCTATTTTATGCAAAATATACAGTTTAAAAGGAGATCTAATTCTATGTGCAGACATATTAATATTTAAGGCTCCCAATATTAAGGGGTCAGATATTTTTCTATATATTGTAGATGTATAGAAATAAAATCTGAAGAAAATGTATCTCGTAGACATGCATTGGTTAAGAAAATGGGTTCAAATCCTGGCTTTAACCACTTACTGGCTTCATGATTTCAGGCAACTTGCTGAAGTTCTCTACTCAGTTTCTTCATCCGTAAGAGGCCTGATAATGCTACCTGATTGACAGTGAGGATCATTGTGTTGAATTAAACCCATGTTGATTAGGACAGTTATCCACATATATGTTGAATATATTTAGGACAATGCCTGGTATGTAAATATCTTTAAGTATTGATGATGACGATGACAACCACCACCAAATTATTTGAACAAAAAAGAACTAGAATTTATATTGTTCAACATCTTAAATGGTTTTTTCTAAAACTATCTAAAAAATTTAATGAAAAACATTTTTTGGTCTTCTGAAAAAAGTTTTTTGAAAATTCGTATCAGAAAATCTGAATTTAAGTCTTTGTGCTGCCATTGCCCTGGCCTGTTGAAACCTCTTTTCATCTGCAAAAATGAAATAAGATACAGTATCTCAAATGTTGGTGTGAAAAATAAACTCTCCTCTTCTTGAGGGTTTCTGTCTCTCTCTAGAACAGCACTCCTCAGTAGAAATAAAATGTGAGCCACATGTGTAATTTACAGTTTCTCTAATGTAGTCACATTAAAAAAGAAATGAAATTAATTTTAATATATTTAACCAAATGTCTAAAATACTATAATCTTAACATGTAATAAATATAAAAAATGCCTTTTTTCATATTAAGTGTCTGAAATCTAGTGTGTATTTTATACAGCATATCTCAACTTGTACTAGCCACATTTCAAGTGCTCAGTAGCCACATGTGACTGGTGGGTACTGTATTGGACAGTCCAGACGTGGAATATAGATCAGTATTCCCTATCAGTGTTCTTGGGTACTGGTGTTGCTTTGGCCTTAAGCAATCAGCATAGCCTTGTTCTTAAAACTATGTGTACGTTTGGATGCTTGAGCCTTACATCTCTCATCAGCAACCTAGATTAGTGTCTTTGCCCCAGGGAGCATAGAGTCCTACCCTTAGCTTTTTGGCTGACCCAGGTGAGGACTTGCTCTGGGCATGTCACCTACCTCTCTATTTGGTCAAGGCTGGTAGACAACCAGGGATTGCTGAATGTTGAGTATGATAAACCTTTTGAACTTATTTCTTATCTGTCCTTTTTTTGCCTCTTTCCCAAATTTCAGAGACTTATCTGGGGAAAAGAGCAAATACCAGCATTCTTCTAAAGGAATTCAGCTTCTCTGTCCTCTTCTTCAACTTGGCTTAACAAGGCAGCCCTCTTTCTTCCCAAAAGTTATTTTACTTTTGAAAAGACATTTAGAAACCCTTTTGGGGACAAGAAATTTGAGGGGCAGAGCAAGTATTAAATTCTACATGATAACCCTAGGCTAACTTTTTATATCTAAGCTTTTTTAAAAAATAAAAAAGGTTTTCTGATACTGTCTTTACCCAAATTTTGGGAGAATTGTAGTGAAGGCAGTATATCCTGATAGCTGTGTGTAATGGCAAAAAGAGTAGAGAGTATGGGATTCAGGTGCATTCATCCAACAAAAAGCTGCTCAGATGTTACCTTCTTAGGGAGTCCTACCCTGATCACTCTATCTAAAATAGCTGCCAGCCTCCAGCATTCTGTCTCTACCTTATTTTGGGTTTTGGGGGCTAAAAGTGATATAAAAATATCACTTATCACTGACTAAAATTATTTATTTGCCTTCCTAAATAGAATGTAAGCTCCATAGGAATGTGGACTTTGTTTTGTTGACCCCTGTGTCCCCAACTCCTAGTATAATGCCTAGCAATCAATACATGCCTGTTGAATCAATGAATAAATAAAGTGAAAGGAAATGCTAACATGCTAGTATTTATTTTCTTTATGTACTAAATGATTTTAAAATTAGATACCTGGTAGAGTTCTTCCCTGATCATTGTATTGGGCCATTATATGTGATGTTTGAATTTTCAGACATAATCTTAGTTGTAGGAATCCTAGTGTTTACTCTTAGCCAGTTATTTAGATAAACTTTTACTTCTCTTGAATAGTGTGGATCGTGAGGAGGGAGAATGAAGTAGCTTGGAATGCAGTTGTAAAAGGGATGTAGAGGATCCAGTCTATACCGCGTTAAAATTTCGGATTATACAGGGTAATAAAATGGAGGGAGGGGTATTGGGATAGGAAATTGAATTGAAATTTTATAGTTAAGGTGCTGTAAATATGCCTAAGGTTTTGAGGCTGGATAGTTGGCATAATAGGTAATAGAAGTTTAAGTAGAAGATGAGAGAGAGACATACCCAGAGAGATTAATTAATATTATATTATTTGGTGGAAATGTGGGCTATATAGGCTTGTGGCCAAAAATCCACAAATCATATTTTCATTAACTTTGTTTAGAATCTTTATTTAAAATTTTAATTATCTCTGTCAGTTTCTCAATTGTTCTTCCATTTTATCTGTCATGTCTTTGTACCCACTTGATACCAATACTCATACCTCATGCTCCATGGAATTATGGTACCTATGAGCATAAACTCATTGTACTCTGCAAAGGCCAATAATGCCATTGTAACTCCCAGTTTGTCCCAGGAGCACCCTGGCAATAAAAGTAATCCAAACATGTTGAAAACTCAAATTTTATTGAGAACTACTTACATTGCATTCAAATAAATTTTTAGCAAAAGAAGCAAATGCAGACTTAGTTTTTACCTTTCTCTGTTTTACTTCTTTAAATGAGAAAAACCTAGTTTATGTAAATGCACCAGCTTTTGTAGAGTAATATGAATAGAGTAGTATTTGGCTTGTGAATATATTTAAGAAAAGCAATAAGCAAAATAGTATATACTTTTTATTTGTGGCTGTAGGCTTTCATTTCAGTTGGTTATATTATTGTGTTACAATAAGGTTTTATGAAGTTTGATTAAATAATATTCTACCTGTACTAGGTAATTTTGAATTACATTTAGTTTAAATTAAGTGATAGTTCATGTGATGCCTTTTAACCTAACATCTTCTTTCTTACTAGTCTGTAAGACTTGTATTGTCCAGCACTTTGAAGATAGCAATGATTGTCCAAGGTGTGGCAACCAAGTTCATGAGACAAATCCACTAGAAATGTTAAGGTAAGGAAATGTATTTTACAGTTCATCTAATTTAAATAAAGCTTAATTTTTTTCTTAAGTTTTATTATACATCATAATATTTCTTGGTGTCTTGATTCAGTTAATACAGGACTTATGAATTTTATGATTCTAATGTTAAAGCATTTTATGTCATTTTAAAGTATTAAGAGTTAAAAATAAAGTTGTAAATCTTAAATATTTCAGAAGCACATTTCCAAATTAAAATTATAACTTTCTCATAGACTCTAAGAGTGACTTTAGTTGCAGCTGTTTTCAGTATTTTAATACTCTTTTTTTTTTTTTGGAGCAAATTGTAGTGGAAAAGGGGCAGAACTAATACAAGGACTACTCTTAGAACTATTGGTTTTTTAAAATTTACCATATATTCAAAAATGAGTATATAAATATTTATGTAAAACTTAAAGAATTTTTTTAAAAGACTACCATTTACTTGCCACTCTATGTAAGTAGTATAACAACATTTTTTTAAAGCTTGAAGTAGTCTGTGAGATCCTAATCCAAACCCTTTTATTCCCAATTAGGAAATTAAATTCATGGCTGTGACATGATTTACCCAACTTCCCACAGCACACCTCAAATGTCACTTCCCAGCTACAGGCCAGATTACCTTACCAGTAGTCCGCTGTTTTCTTCCCATTGTTCCTACTGTAGCTCTAACACAGATGACTGTGTGATCTTAAGGATGCACACATCTAAAAATAGAGCTAGATATTCTCTGAAACCTTTTATAATTCTCTTAATTTGTGTAATGTTTGTCATCATTCTATAAATCTGGATTTGCAAGTCTTATATAAGACTTTTTTTTTTTTTTCAATTTTAGTACCTGTAGTTGGGGTCATTTGTCTACAGGTGAATGTCTAGCCCAGTGATTTTCAAAGCTTGGTCCCCAAACCATTAGTACCTTGTTAGAAATGACACTTCTGAGACCCCACCCCAGACCTGCTGCATGAGAAGCTCTGGAATTGGAACCTCCTTAGTTTAGCAAGCCCTCCAGGTGATTCTAATATGTGGTTTGTAGTTTTGAGCAAAGCTTCTGCTAGTTGGATTTATATCAGTACTTCTCAACCAGGGGTTATTTTGCCCCTCAGGATGCATTTAACAATATCTGGAGACATTTTTGATTGTCAGGTCTGGGTGGGTGCTACTGGCATCTGGTAGGTAGGGACTAGGGACACTGCTGAGCACCAGCGCATGGGATAGCCCACTCACAACAAAAATTATCGAGCCCAAAATGTCAATAGTGACGAAGCTCTGATTTAAATAATTCAGAGAACAAAGCAACCTTTTTCTCTCTAATAATTTTTTTCCTATTTTTTAATCAAAAACTGTAATAGTTAACTAATTATTACCTATTCCATTTTAAAGTACTGCATCATAAAATAATTTATCTTAATCTCTTGGTTCTCACCATTAGATAGCTGAAGGAATCCAGTAACTATTTAATCAAATCTAATCCAGTGGCTAAAGTATGATATCATACTTTTTTACTTTTTATTTGGAAACAATTTCAAACTTACAGAGAGTTCCCAAAATGAAAGTAGTACAAGGAATGCTTGTATTCTGTTTACCCAGATTAGTCTGTTTTAACATTTCTATCTCTTTTGCTTTATCATTTGCATGCATGCATTGCATGTTCTATTTTTTCTGAACCATTTGAGGGTAAGTTACATATATCATGGCCCCCTTACTCTTATATACTTTAGTGTGTATTTCCTAAGAATAAAGATATTATCTTTTATAACCATAGTGTGATTGCATTAGTATAATATACTTTCCATATTCCAGTTTTGTCAATTTATTTAATGATGTCCTTTATAGAGGTTTTGTTCCCTACTGAAATTCCATTAAAATTACTACCAAGGAATTTTTTTAAAGATATAAATTCAGAGAGAGAGATAATAAGAACAAGAATTTCTGTATCTTTAGCACCTAGGATGGCTTCTGGAACATAATAGGATCTCAAATTCTTGTTGAAAGGATGTGAAGAAATGGTAGCGAAAGAGTGTCAGCAAAAATGGAAAACTGGAAAGCAGAATGATGGTGGCGATGGTTGAGCAGACCTAGGCGGCCTGACTCTACCAGGAGACTAGGAGGTGGCGGGGAAGATCTTTTACCAAAACTTTCCCCGATGGCCTTCCTCTCATTGGCCTAAACTAGGTCATGTGACAGCCACTAGGCAAAGGTGTGTGGTGGGGTTTTGAGATGCCATAACACATCATGAAGTTATCCCTAAGGCTGGCCACATTGCTGCCAGAACACAGATTTTGCTAACAAGAAATAAGGGAATTTGAAGCTCATTCAATATGTAACAATATCTGCTACATAGGTAGTGAAAAATTTACCTACTACTTACCCTTTCTCAGGAGGCTATTGAAGGATATACTGGAAGATATACCAAGAAAGAAGAGAATCTAATTTAGGCAAGAGATGAAGGAATATGACAGATGACAGTTGTGCAACAGACCTGGGAAACAGGCAGTCTGTATTTGTGCTGTGCAATATGGTAGCCATTAGCCACAGATGGCTGCTAAGCACTTGTGATGTTGCTAGTGAAACTGAGGAATGGAATTTCTAATTTAATTTCAATTAAAACTGAAGCAGTATCAATATTTTCCCATTAAATATAACTTTATTGTTAAATAAATAAAAATTACTAAATGTACTATTAAATATTTTAATGTATAACAAAAATTAAGATTTGTTTTACATAAAACACGTAAAATACTTCTGTTAATGTGCCTACTAGGAAATTTAAAATTATATATTTGACTCATAATTCCATCAGACATCACTAATATGATGGTAGAAGGGGGATGCAGAACTCCGTGAGGGAATCATTCATTCAGCAAATATTTACTGGATGCCTGTTATGTCCAGGTACCATTCTAGGTGCTTGAGGTCCATTAGTGGACAAAATAGGTCTTTGCCCTTGAAGAGTTAATGTTTTTGTAGTGAGAGACACACAATAAGCCATATAATAAGTAACTTGTATGGTATGTTAGAAAGTGAAAAGTGCAAAGGGAAGAAGGGGAAAAGTGTTGTAGGGTGAGGGGATCAGGAATGTGAATGGAGGGGCAGATTGCAATTTTAAATAAGACAGTGAGGATAGGAGTCAGTGAGAAGGTGAGATTTGAGCAAACACTCGAAGGCTATGAGGGAGTTAGCTGTGGATAAGTCTGGAGAAAGCATGACTGCTCCTGGGAGCACCCATTGCAAAGGGCATAAGTCAGGAGTGCACCCATGACTTGTTAGAGAACCACCAGCAAGACCAGGGTGGGTTGGGAAACGGTGAGTGAGGGAGAGAATAGTGGGTGATGAGGGCAGAGGTTATGAGAGTCCAGATTATGAAGGCCCATATGAGCCACTGCAAACAGTTTCTCTTTTACTCTGAGTGAAATGGGGAACCACTGCAGGAGTTTGGTTGAAGGATTAGCATGATCTGACTTAGTCTTGAAAGGAACATTTTGATGACTGTGTTGAGAAAATTTGCATATAGCAAGACAAGGGTAGAAGAAGGGAGAACAATTAGAAGGTAATCACAGTGATCCCAGTAAGAGGTGGTAGCAGTAAAGGGGATAAGAAATGGTCAGATTCTTAATATATTTTGAAAGTAGATCCAGCAGGATTCACTGATGAATTGGATATAGGGAGTGAGATAAAGAAAAGAATAGATCATGACTCTGAGGTTTCTGACCTGAGCAACTGGAGGAAAGGAGTCGTCTTTAACTGAGATGGGGACGACTAAGGATAGAGCAGGTGTGGAGGAAGAGGTAGACCAGGAGTTCAATTTTACGCATGTTGAGTTATTCATTATTTCAGAGAAGAAAGAAAGTTGGCAAGTGGATATATGAGTCTTGGATTGAAAGATTACCCCAAATATGGGGTAGTCTTCAGCATATAGAAGATTTTTAAAGCTGTGAGGCAGGATGAGCTCACTTACGGGATTGAGACGGAGAGGCAAGAGTAGAGGACCGAGGACTGAGCCCGGAGCACCCCACCATTACGCGTTCAGGGAGAAGAGGAGAGCCAACAACGCAAACTGAGAAGGCACAACCGGTGAGGCAGAGGAAAACCCAGGACTGGGTGGTGCTCTAGAAGTCAGTGAAGAAAGCATGTATATCAAAGATGACAGAGTGATCGTCTGTGTCAGATGATGTTCATGGGTCATGTAAGGTGAATACCAAGAACTGATGGTCAGATTTAGCAACATGGAGTTCATTAGCCTTGACAAGGGCACTTTCTTTAGAGCTGTGAGGCAAAAACCTAATTGGATTTTTTTAAGAGAAATGAAGGAAAAGAAATTAGCAACAGCGAGTGTAAACAATTCTTTCAAGGAGTTTTGCTGCAATTCGGAGCAAAGAAATGGGGAGTAGGGAGTTGCTGTCAGGAGAAGTGCAGTCAAGAGGTTCTTTGTTTTGTTTTGACATGGGAAGAATAATGGCATGTTTGAAGAGAATGATCTAGCAGAGAGCAGAAAGCTAATAATGCAAGAGAACGGGGGATAGAATCTAATAGCATAGGAGGAGAGATGGGCTTTATGTATGAGCATTGACAGATAATCAGTAGCAGTAGGCAGGTGGGCAGGGAGCACATGGTACAGTTTGCTGTAGGTAGATACAGTGGCCAGAGTCTGTGGATGTTTGTTTTTCATTGCTTTTATATTTTTCACTGAGAAGAAAGTGTCAGCTAAGAGTAAGAGGGGAGAAAGGGGATGTGAAGGGTTGAGGAGAGGAAAAAAGTGTGTTGTCCAGGGGAGCGACAGAATAAATTGCACCAGGGAAGTGTGGTATGATTCCTGGTTGTCCCAAAGGCACATTTGGGTTGTAGTTACGAATTTGAATGGATTGGGTTATGTTTTTATCTCGACGTGGGTGCAAGTGTGGAGTTGATGGAAAGTTGGATTTAACCAGAGTTGCCCTTGTACCAAATAATTTTGAGCAAATGAGAGAGACAGACAAGGGAACCAAAGGTACATATAAAGGAGTGATTTTAATGACTGACTCCAGATCAGATTAGTCCTAAACTAAATTAGGAGGACAGAGGACATCAAAGTGGTGAGGAATGTCTCAGAGGAAACAAAAGTGAAACCAGTTGATTCCTGATTTGTTTGTACATAGTGAAAAGAGATTCTTTTTGAGTTTGGGAATGGGGAAATGAAAAGGAGGCAGTTACTAACTCCAGGGTAAGAAAAAAGTTAAATGAGGGGATATCTGTAATCAGAGTACATTGTGAATACTTATATAATCATAACCATGTAAACACTGGTTATGAAACAAAAAATAAAACTATGTTGGGTAAATATATTGATAATAAAACTATATTGGAAAAATGGGATCAGGGAAAAAGTTTATGTTGGAGAAAAGGAGTTGGCAGGATGATTAAGAGAATTAAATCTTTATCTTCTGTAAAAGAAAGTCAGAAAAATCTAGACAGCAGAAAAAGCTGGCTTTTCTAAAAAACCAAAATATTAAATGCTAGAAGCAAAGATTAGATTTGAAAATGGTTGCCTTTGGGGTTGTAGAACCAGGAACAGGGAGGATGGCATATGAGAATGTTGTATTTTAATGTAAATCTTATAGGAAAGTTTCAGTTTTAAGTTATGTACATGTAATACTTTGATTAAAAGATGTTAAATTAAGAAGAAAAGTACTATGTCTTAGGTACTACTACTGTTAAATAGTCTGGGAAAACTTTGTGAATGAGTTAATATTTGAGTTAAGTCTTGAAGAATAAGGTAACATTGGTTTGGTTAGAGAGTAGGAAAGAGAGTATTTGAGTCCGGGTGAAAAACATGAGGGAGAAAAAGACATTGGTGAAGACAGGAATTCTTGGGATAATTGAATAAGCCAGTTGGCTAGAGAAGAGAGACGACAAGAGGGGGATAGTACCAGTAGGGTTTGTAGATTGGTCTGAAGTTATGTAAACACTTGACGCCAGGTAGTGAGGAGAAATTAGTTCTTGAGCAGGGAAATAATCACATACTACTTTAGGACGATTCATTGCGAGCATGTCTGTGCTGTGCTCTTAGTAGGGTGGGGGTTGAGTGAATGGAAGAATGGAGGTGGAGAAGGCATAGGTGGGAGGAGCATTGAGAAGGAGCTCTAAGTGTGGCTTGGTGAGTAAACCTGTGAATCAGGGAGAGAGAGAGAAGTCAAGATATGTCTTTTATTTTTAGTCTATTTGGGAGAATTACAGTATCATTTAAAAATTTAATTTTAAAAAGGTGACAATGAAAGGGATATTCAGTATTTTATTGGAGGAGGACAGAAGAGATAATCTTGACATAGACAAATAAAAGGAGGTGTTTGGAGATATTCAGCATCTGTTTGAAATATGGAACTTGCACTCACAGAGAGATCTGAAACACAAGCAGTTAGAGAGGTAGATACCGAGGTAGACAGACAGACAGGCAGGTGAAGTTATCTGCCTATATGTCAGTTTTGAGATGAGATCCAGGGAAGACAGCCCGTAGAAGAGGTCAAAGAGTGCAGAGTACAGAGCAATGGAGAATACTCAGATTTAGAAGTAGTTAGAAAAAGAAAAATAGAAACAAAGAAAGAACACACAGGAAAAGAAAAGAAAACTGGGAAAGGAAACTTTCAGGGAGGCAGTGTTAGGTAACACTGTCAAACTGCTGCAGAGCAATATAAGAGAAAAATACATTTAAAAAATTTTTTAATTTAAAATTTTAATTCTAAAAAAAATTAAACCTATTCAGTATGGAAGTTATGGATGATTTTGAGAGTCTGAGCAAAAGAAGGAAAACAGTATGTGACAGAAATAATGTAAGGGGTTTTTTCCTCCAGTTAGAAGAAAAGATTGAGAAACAATAGCTTGAAAAGACAGGGTAAGCAAAGGTTTTTGTTGTAGATGTGAGAAACCTCTACGTGTTGTAAAGTAAGAGAAGAGTAATGCTGCTGTTGAGCAGGATGAAGGAGCTGAAGTGAGAAGAGGGTATTGTGGGGGCCAGAGAAGGGATTGAAGCAGTGAAAGCCATGAAAGGAGGAATGATATAGCAGGAAAAGAAAGTGAGAGAAATGTCAAGATAAGCGTTTACATTTTTTATCCCGGAAGATAGAACAACGAAATGGTGTAAATTGCTTAGCAAAGAGAAATGGAGATTATTTCCTTTATAGGAAAGAGCCAGAGTTGTGGTAGAGGTTTTGAGAGTGGGTGTTATCAGCTATTGCCGCATAAAAGACCACTTGCAAATTAATGCTTGAAACCGTGATTATTCCTCACGGTTCCCTGTGTAAGCTAGATGGCTCCTCTGATCTTGGCTGGACTCACTTGTGCAACTGCAGTTAGCTGTGCATGGGGTGGTCTACTCTGATCTTGGCTGGGTTCTGTCCGGTGTTGGAGGTCGGGCTGTCTGTGGACTAGTCTGAGGTGGCAGCTTGGCTCTCCTCTACATGGTATCTCATCTTCCAGACTTGTGGTGGCAGGATTCTGAGAGACAGAGTGACCGAGCACGCTCATGGGCACATAGAGCCTCTAGAGGCTTAAGCTGAGAACTAAGCAGAGTGTCACTTGTGCCAGTTTGTGTTGGCCTAACGAGTTTTTAAAGCCAGCCCATGTTCTCAGCGCAGAGAGATAGACTCTATCCCTTTCTTAGTCAAGAGAGGAATTTCAAATTCATGTTCAGAGGGTATAGATATAGAGAGAGCTGGGGACTGGGACCATTTTTGTAGTGAGTGTACCACTGAGGAAGGCTAGACATAGATGTGCTCCATGGGCAGAGGAGTTTAGTGTAGGAGATGTGTTAAAACTGTGAATGTTCCATATTGTGCAATACATGTAAGATACAGATCTCTCATATTGGATTTTGATGTCTTCATTGTTAGTGTATTCTTTTTTTTTTTTTTTACCCCATTTTGAAGGTTGGATAATACACTAGAGGAAATTATATTTAAGCTGGTCCCTGGACTACGAGAACGTAAGTTGCTCTTTAGGTTCTTGCAGACTTTTGTGTTCTATGAAATCAACATTTCTATTAAAAGATTTCATGATTGTTCCTTTGGTTTTTATATGTGTTTTTTTTTCTTTTAAATTAGAAGAACTTGAGCGCGAATCTGAATTCTGGAAGAAAAATAAGCCTCAAGAAAATGGTCAAGGTGACTTTTTCTTACATCTTTGTGACAGCATCTCTCAAGTTGGTCAGCTTTTTGTAGCGTTGGTGAACTAATCTCCCTCTTCAAGCTTAATTTTTTCTGCACAAAATTCATGCACCCCTTTATTTACCTTATGAACCTTTTTCTATTTATAAGATTTTATATAAATGTATGCGATCTGGAGTCACTCTGGTTGAAGGTAATTGGAAATAGAGGAAAGTGTCTTTGGAAAGAGAAAAGGGAAATAGAAGGTTGACCAGATGATTATAGCAGTATTTTCTGGAGAGCTAAGGGAAGCTGAACTAAGAAATAGCCATAGTGTGTGCAACTAAACAGTGAGGGAGTTTTTATTTACTTTGTGTATTTGTTTTAATAGGAGGGGGAACTAAGATGTGACTGATAACCACATATATTAGGGGATTTTACTATGCTCTGAATGACGTTTTTATAAGCAGAGCTCAGATGATACAAACTTATACGTCCTGGAGATTTAGAAAATATTTCTGGGTGCCTATGGGCATTTTTTCCATCACTTATGCTGAGTGTCCAGATTTTTCTTCTGGGTCCCAGGAGCCTCAGCAATTAGTAATGTTTAATAATTTCATCAAAGTGGCAAACCTTACTGAGAAAAGGCTTTTAGTGTATATATTATCCATACAAAAGTATAGGTGAAATAGGGAAATAGTATCTTTCCCATTGTTTTTTAAAATACGAGATTTAATTCAAGATGTCCTAAATATCATTGAAAGTTTTCAAAGATGTGTATATTTTACAGGTGCACTTGTGAGCTCAGTCTCCCAATCTTGTTTTTCCCATAAGATCTTAGAATTATCAATTATACATCATCATTAAGGTGGATAAGAAAATACCATCTTTCTTTTTTCATCTGTAAAATGGAGATCATGGTTTTATTAGTTCAACTTAACTGTACAAGAGTGTTTTCCTAGAGCAGGACAATGAGAATAGTTTCGATGACTGGAATAAGGTAGTAAAGGACTATTTTTTATCTATAACAACAAAATGGGCAAAGAAGCTAAGCCTGACCAAAAAAAAAAAAAAAAAAACTCCACTGACTAAACTAAAGGCTTGTTTTTACCCAAGTGTGCATTACAATTAGACAGTAGTGCTATGTAGTAAAAATGTAGCTATATAAGGTTAATTAAACATTCGAGTTCTTGACTGCCTATTCAAGAGGCCAGGAGTCCAGGGGATTGTCATCAAAAGTTATATATGGTAGTTTTAGTCTATGACTTTATGTATCATAGATATGAAAGGCTATAGCTTACTTTGTGAATTTCTTCACCCTTTCCCCATTGTTTCTTCCTTTTTAAAGTATTTATGATATTCAGTGTTTAGTCTGGGCGGAGAATTTGGCTCTTTTCTCGGAGCTGGGAGTTTGGCTCACAGAAGGCCGCTCCTGTTTCTGTGGGTCCTATATAAAAATGGAGAAGAAAGAGAAATCACTTTCCCTTTATGGTACATCTGTAATGTTTTTACTATAGTCATAGAAGAGGAACTGACCTGTCATTTGTGGGGGTCTTTTCTATAATGTAATGCTTGATTTGCTAATTTTTTCAAATTTTAGCTTAGAGGTATTTCATCTTGAAATCTTCCCGTAATCTCTGCTTCACCCCCAAAATTTGGCTTTATTGCCTTTTTATATATGCCCACATACTCCATTTTACCTCTCCCATCCCATATTTGTTTATTTTAACTTGCCCATATTTTGTCCTGTACCCTGACTGCTATGAGGGTGAGGATAATAGCACTCTAGTTTCAGTATTGTTCCTTCAGGCCTGTCACAACGCATATCTAACATATAGTTAAAGCTACTCAATAAATGAATGAGTCAGTAAATATAGTTGGCATTATTTATAGGCTACAGATATATAACAGGTTAAATACATTTGTATTTAATATAAAGTATGTCATTAAGATTTCTTTAATGGAGTTTTAACATGTTACATCACTACATGTTAAAAAGCTAATTCATTCTATTTTTTCACTAGCTGATTTTATGAATAATAATTTGAAATTTTGAGAACTTAAAGAGAATATTTTATAATTTTAAAAGTGAGTACTTGGTTTTTTAATTTGAATATATAGAGAATTTGGAAGTATTTTTATATATCCTTTCCACTTTCTAATGTAGCCTAATCACTAATTGTAAGTATTTTTGTGATCAAATATAGCTAACTAGTCCTGAATCTTTCATTTGAATGTCCCACTGAGCCTAGAAATTTTAGGCTATTAACATAAGTCTCTGTTGGTTTTTAAAAAATATCTCCATTGTTGAGCTGGTTGGAACATTTTAAAGATAGTAAAATTTTCAGTCATTCTTCTTCAAAAACTGTTAGGAAATATTTTTTAAACTTGATTTTTGTTTTGATTATTGTTGCTTAAAATCAATTTTGAGTTATAGCTAACTTAGTTTTGTTTAAATTATACAGATGACACTTCAAAAGTTGACAAACCTAAAGTAGATGAAGAAGGTGATGAAAATCAAGATGATAAAGACTATCACAGAAGTGACCCACAAATTGCTATCTGTCTAGATTGTTTACGAAATAATGGGCAATCAGGGGACAATGTGGTAAAGGTGAGTGGACAAATGCACTTGTATTTTTGTGATCATTTTATACTAAACTCTTGATAATTCGTTGATGAATTTTTCTAATGCTTCAAAATGTTTGCTTTCAAAATTTTTATTAACATAGTCAAACAGAATGCCATCCTTTGACAGTCCTATGCCTACAGATGGTCAAGCAGTTGCTTACTCTAAGCACTTGTTTTTTCCAACACCCACAACTGAATGGTCCTGGGCCAATGCCACCACCTAGTGGCTAATATAGAGAATCACACCTCTATTTCTCTCCACCTCCTTTTATACCTTTGTTGGGAGTTCATATGCATTGTTTTTCGTTTTTTTAAAGTGTAGTAACTGACTTAGAGAATTTCATGTCAGGCAGTTAACCATTTTATTTACTATCTTCTGACTTTATCCTTTATTTCTCTGTTTTATTTGCAACTCAACAAGCTTTCCATATCATGGCTATTATATTTTATGAATAACATCATCAGTTTTAAAGTAAAATTGGATGTTGTATAGTGCCTCTAAACTTTTAAAGTTCCTGAAGAGTCTCAGTTATTTCCTACAGCACCTCCATTTCTAATACTGTTTCCTTCTGTATCTGCTAAGTGAACTTTTTTTAAAGGATCTTTAAAGAAAATTTGAAACACCCTGCTCACTTTTATTTTCTTTGATCTTTAAATGGTTTTGCTTAATTTTTTCTGCTTTTTTATCTAAAGAAACTTTCATTTTCATTACACATGTTCGCTACTTTAGCTCTTACCTAGATTTTTTTGTTACTTTATCCTAGCAGGTGTCAACCATTAAGAATCTTGTTTCTCTCTTTGTATTCTATGTCTTATTTAAATGCCTATATTCATTGTCTGTAATCTTCCTTTACTGCTTCTGTGTAAATTTGTAGGCCAGTAGGTTGACTTTTTTATTAATATGTTTGATGGTATTTTCCTATTAGGAAATGAAAAACATTAATTTTTCAAATCAGATTAAGTTTTCCCAGCCTCTTGCAACAAAGAATATTTATGAACATAGTAATTCAATGAGTATTTTATCCACTATGTGGATATTAGGCAGCAAAAGGGTAGATATAGAGAGAGTGTAAGAAAGTTATTATAAGAAAATATTTCACTCAAGGAACTTGGTTAGGTCTTATATATACAAACAATTATAATACAATAAGATATACAAACAATATAATACAGTAAGATTTAGTTAAGGGGGGTTGGTTGGACAACGCATGTAAAAAAGTATTTCTCTAAAGATTTTTAGAGAAATGACCACTGTACCTATATATCTTCCCAGTCTTCTCTGTTGTTTTGTTTTTTTGAGACAGGGTCTCATACTGTTGGTTGGGCTAGAGTACAGTGGCGTCATCATAGCTCACAGCAACCTCAAACTCCTGTGCTCAAGCTATGATCCTGCCTCAGCCTCCAGAGTACCTGGGACTACGGGTGCATGCCACCACACCCAGCTAATTTTTCTAGTTTTTGTAGAGATGGGATCTTGCTCTTGCTCTTGCTCAGGCTGGTCTTGAACTCCTCCAATCCTGCTGCCTCAGCCTCCCAAAGTGCTAGGCTTACACGTGTGAGCCACCATGGCTGGCTTCTATTGTATTGTATGTTCTGGTGTAGCACCTTTTTTTTTTGTAAGTCTTTTCATCAGGATTTCTATAACTGTATTTCTCTCTTTGCCAGTTATTTCTATAATCTCCCTTTTAGGAAGTTCTTCACAGAGATCATGATCACCCTTTAACTCTCTAATACATGAGTTATCTCATAGAGAAAGTTACAAGGAGTCAAAGTCAATGGAAAGGCTGAACGTCTTCATAAATAAATGTGAGATCTTCTTCTCTGCATTATTGCTAATGTGAAAGAATAAAACATTGCATTGTAGAAATTCATCTGAAAAGTTACCTCTGCCTTAATATTCTCCTTTTTGATACTTTGCTGTTCCAATTGACCTTTTATCCATTCACTCTTTATAGACTTCCCTTCATCCTTGTACCTTCATTCGTAAAACAACTTTCTTAGCTTGTAAATGACTTTTACTAAACTACTCTTTTTTCTCCCAGGCTGTTCCTACTTTGTCTCCATTGGCTGCACTTCTTGCCTTCTACTTGATATATGTATGTCCTAATGCTTTCTCTGTGTTTATTCTAGGAGATCTTTTCCATTTTTGTGGCTTCTAAGAGGCAGAAGATTTTTAAACCCCTCACTTCCAGCCCTGCCATTTCTCCCAAGTTGAAGTATTATATCTCAAACTATTTTTAAATATATCAGTTGAGAGTTTCACTAACACCTGAGACTTAACATGTCTAAAGGCAAATTCATTGTATTTCCACGTAACTTTACTCCAATATTGCAGTTTTAGTCATGACTACCATCTTTCAGCCAATCATACAAGTTCAAAACCTTGAAGTCATCTTTAACCTTTTACTGTTTTCTTTCAACCAGTCACTAATCCTGCAAAATTTCCCCCAGTTTAGTGCTGCTCACCCTTATATCTATTTTTCTTAAAAGTAGTTCCGTAAGTATTTTCAATACCCTTAATTTCTCTTTTTAAATCCAGGGCTAGGGACATTTGCCTGAATGTATGTAAGGCAGAAGGTCGGGACCAGGATCATGACCAGTGTCAGGTTCAGAAAATAAATGTTTGGCTTTGTAGGCCATATAGTTTCTCTTGCAACTTACTCATGGTAGCACTAAAGTAGCCTAGACAATAGTGAATTAATGGGTATGATTCTGTTCCAGTAAAACTTTACTTACAAAATTATTAGCGAGCCAGATTTGGCCTGAGGACATGGCCATAGTTTGCCACCTTCTGGCCTGTTGAATTAAGTTATAACTCCTTACATTAGCATTCAAGGCCCTTCACTAACAAGCCCCTCTGTTGATAAGTTTATCTCCCATTAAACCTGTCAGTGAATCCTCCTCTCCAAACAAATGATTGTTTCTTCATGTATGAGTTCTGTATATGTATGTTGGAAACCATATATTTGACAAAGGATTTGTATCCAGAATATAAAAAAGCTTGTATTATGAATATTTTAAGACCTCTAGAACTTTGAACAATCCTTCCTTTTCGGCATGATCTTCCCTTTTCTCATCACCATCCTATGCTTCTGTCAAGATACAAACTGAGATTCCTATTTTAGTGATGCTTTCTCTAACATTGTGAATCCCTTCTCTGAAATTCTGTAGTACTTACATTTATAACTCAATTAGGGCTTAGCTTTTTATCTATTAAGGGTGCTCCATAGGGTGGTAGGCACTGATACTATCTTTTATCTATTCTGATGTGTGTCTTGTTCTTGAAACTAGATTGTAAACCCCTTAGTGGCAGAGACGTAATGTCCGTATTGCTTTATAACCTTCTCAGACCATCTCATTCTTCTGCAGTGGGATGTGATTCTCAAATGTGGTGATGGAGTAGTTGCATGTATGTTTTATACAATATATCTACTGCCTTTGTAATACAAAAGTCAAAGTGAGGAGTAGGATGTCAGTAAAAATAGTAGAGTAAGTGCCTCTGAAAACAGTGACAAAAATTTTCAGGATCAGCCTTTTCAGAGATCTGATATTTAACCAAAGGCTTGCAGAAGCATATGAAGCATTTAGTCAAGAAGATGACTCTCAGTAAAAAGAGTGAGCTTTGAGATATTTTAATTTGCCTTAGTCCCATCCCCCACTCTCCAGATCTGCAATAGCCTTGAAAAATAACAGCCTGCTTTCCCATTGCGGCCTCTGAGGCACCTAGAGGGGAGAATGGAGGTGGAGCTCTTCCAAAGCCTCAATGCCAAAGAATTGTCATCATTTGATTTGTTTGGTTGTTCCCTGGAAGACTCCACTTACAAAGTTTGTCTATATGTGACCTGATTTGGAGCTTGCCCGGTGGAAAAAGCCCACTCTGTGTATAGGGGAAAGGGACATTTTCAAAAACAATTGCAGGCAAGTACTTTAACTTCATGACTGCCTGAGGTTTAGATAATATGTGGGGCAAACAATAGACTAACCAAAAAACTTAAAAGGAAAAGCTGGAGAATGAGATGTTTATAGGAGCTTTGAAAAGCTCTGCCATATTCCTTGGAATCTAGAAGGACAAGTGCATACATAGGATAGTATACATGTTCAAGAAAGACATGAGAAGGCCTTAAGCTCTCACCCCTGGCTGACCTTGTGGCTCTGCAGAAGTGGGAAGTGAAGACTAAGGCAGAGATTTTAACAACCTGGTTGAGTGTTGGAGGTATCCTCCAGAACGCATAGCCCCTCAGCAAAGATTGGTTCCAGGTGTGTAAAGAAATCTCTGTTCAATCATTAGCTGACCTCTAGGCAGGAACTTCCATGGCCACATATGGTAAAGAATAAAGAATTTACAGAATTAGTTTTGGGAAGTCATTAAACAACAAAGAGAAACATTAATGACAGTCACCACAACAAACTCTGAGGGGTAGGCAGGAATCTGATTTCCAGTGTTGCCATACTATATTATTTAAAATGTCTAGTTTCAACAAAAAGTTATGTAATATACTAACAAGTACAGTTCTGTCTCAGTATCCATGGGGGATTGGTTGTAGGACCCACTGTGGATGACCAAAATCTGTGGATGCTCAAGTCCCTTACATAAAATGGCGTAGTCTTTGCATAATCTATGCACAGCCTCCCAAATACTTTAAATCATCTCTAGATTACTTATAATACCTAATACAATGTAAATGCTATGTAAATAGTTGTTATACTGTATTTTTCCATTTGTATTATTTTTAATTATTGTATTATTTTTATTAGTTTTTTTCCAAATATTCTCAATCCACAGTTGGTTGAACCCACAGATGCAGAACTGTGAATACTGATTGCATGGCCTATACACAAGAAAAGAAGCAGTCAATAGAAACAGTCCCTGAGGAAGCATAGACATTGTACTTATTAGGCATAGATTTTAAACAATTTACTTAAATATGTATGAAGAACTAAAACCATTAGTCTAAGCTCCTATATGAAAGTACAAGAATGATCTCACCAAATATAGAATATTAATAAAGAGAAATTATTTTAAAATATTCTGAAGTTGAAAAGTACAGTAACTCAAATGAAAAATTCAGTACTGAGTCTCAACAGCAGATTTGAGCCAAAGAAAAAGAATCCACAAGCTTGAAATTAAATGAATTGAGATGATTCAGTCTGAGGAAAAGAAAATAGAATAAAGAAAAAAAGCCAACCCCATTAAAAAGTGGGCAAAAGACATGAACAGAAACTTTTCAAAAGAAGAAAGACTAATGGCCAATAAACATGTGAAAAAATGCTCAAATGTCTCTAATCATCAGGGAAATCCAAACTATAATGACATATCACTTACCTCCAGTGAGAATGGCTTTTATCAAAAAGTCTCACAACAACAGATGCTGGTGTGGATGCAGAGAGAAAGGAGCACTTATGCATTGTTGGTGGGACTGCAAACTAGTACAACCTCTATGGAAAGCAGTATGGAGAAACCTCAAAGGACTAAAAGTAGACCTACCATTTCATCCAGCAATCCCACTATTGGGCATTTACCCAAAGGAAGAAAAGTCAGTTTATAAAAAAGACACGTGCACTCGAATGTTTATGGTAGCACAGTTCACAATTGGAAAGATGTGGAACCAACCCAAGTGCCCATCGATACACGAGTAGGTTAATAAAACATGGTATGTGTATACCATGGAGTACTACTCAACCATAAAAAATGGTGACCTAATACCTTTTGTAACAATCTGGATGGAACTGAGACCATTCTTCTAAGTGAAGTATCTCAAGAATGGAAAAACAAACACCACATGTACTCACTATTAAACTGGAACTAATCAGTCAACACTTGTATGCACATATGGAAGTAAAACTCAACAGAAATCAAGCAGGTGGGAGGAGGGAGGAGAGGTTGGGTAAATTCACACCTAACGAGTTCAGTGCACACTATCTGGGTGATGGGCACACTTATAACATTGACTCAAACTGTGCAAAAGCAACTCATGTAACCAAAACGTTTCTACCCTGGTATTATTCTGAAATAAAAAAAAGAATTGTGAATTCTAAAAAACAAAAAAAAACAGATTCTCAGAGACCTATGGGACACCATCAAGCTTACCAATATACACATGATGGAAATTCTGGAAGGAAAGGAGAAAGAGAAAGGGACAAAGTGTATTTGAAGAAACAATGGCCAAAACACTAACTAAAGCTGATTAAAAAAAAAAAAAAAAAAAAAAGTTAAACATCTAAGAAGTTTGACAAACTCCAGGTATGATAAAAGAAATTCATACTGAGGCACATCATAATTAAACTATGGAATGCCAAAGATAAAAAGAGAATCTGAGGACATATGCAGAGTGCTGAAAGGAAAAAAAAAAGCTGTCAATCAAGAATTCTATGTTCAGCGAAAGTATATATCCTTCTAAAAAGATAGACATAAGATATTTCCATGACCTTTCATTTGGCAGTGGATTCTTGGAAATGATACCAAAAGCACAAGCAACAAAAGAAAAAAATAGATAAATTGGATTTCATCAAAGTTAAAAACTTTTGTGCATCAAAGGACACTATTACATGGAAAAAACTATAGGAGAAAATATTGACAAATCACTTGTCTGATAAGCTTTTAGTATCCAGATATATAAAGAACTCTTACAAATCAACAAAAAGACAACCCTGATTGAAAAATCAGCTAAGGCTTTGAATAGACATTTCTTCAAAGAAGATATAAACATAGCCAATAAGCACATGAAAAGATGCTAAACATCATTAGTAATTAGGGCTATGCAAATCAAAGCCACAATGAGATACCATTTTACACCTACTAGGATAGCTATAATTTTTTCTTAAAAAAGGAAAATAATGTTGGGAGGAAAATGTGGAGAAATTGGAACCCTCATATATTGCTGATGGGAAGGTGAAATGGTGCAGCCACTATGGAAAACAGTTTGGCAGTTCCTCAAAAAGTTAAGCATTAAGGGACCATATGACCCAGCAGCTGCACTCGTAAGTATGTGATATGTATATTATGTACAGTAGTCCCCCTTATCTGTAGGGGATGCATTCCAAGACCCCAGTGGATACCTGAAACTGCAGATAGTGCTGAACCCTATAATACTGTTTTTCAATCTGACTGATGGGAGTGCAGCTTGTACAGCATGAATATGTTGGACAAAAGGATGAGTCATGTTCTGGGGGACAGGGCAGGATGGTGCAAGATTTCATTATGCTACTCAGAACAGTGCACGGTTTTAAACTTATGAATTGTTTATTTCTGGAATTTTCCATTTCATATTTTTGAACTGTGAAATATTGAAATTCTATTTCACAGAAATAAATGCAGTAACGGAAACTGCAGAAAGCAGAACTGCGGATAAGGAGGGACTACACTATAAAAGAATTGAAAACACATGTTCACACAAAATCTTGTATATGTTCATAACAGCATGATTCATAATAGCCCAAAGTGGAAACAACCCAAATGTCCATCAGTTGATGAATAAACAAAATATGCTATATCTACCCAACTGGAATGAAGTATTGAGACATGCTGCAACATGTACAGCATGGATGAACCTTGAAAACATGCTAAGTGAAAGAAGATAGACACAAAAGGCCACAGAGTGTATGATTCCATTTATATGAAATGTTCAGGCTAGGATAGAGACAGGAAGTAGATTAGCAGTTGTCAGGGGCTGGCGGGGAGGGAAGGATGGAGAATGACTGCTAATGGGTTTGGGATTTCTTTTTGGGTTGATGAACATGTTTTGGAATTAGATAATGGTAATGGTTTTACAACTTTGTAGATACTATAAAACCACTGACTTTAAATGGTGACTTTTATAGTATTTGAATTATTTCAATCGAAAAATAAAAGTGAAGCTTGAAGATTGCTTTGGCTGTTGGAGATACTAACCATAACATTCTGAAGATGAGAGAAAATACTGGAAGGGGTTTAGGTTTAAAAAACAAAACACACCTGTAATCCTAGCACTCTGGGAGGCCGAGGCAGGAGGATTGCTTGAGCTCAGGAGTTTGAGACCAGCCTGAGCAAGAGCAAAACCCATCTCTACTAAAAATAGGCAAATTAGCTGGGCACTGTGGTGTGCAACTGTAGTCCCAGCCACTCAGCAGGCTGAGTCAGGAGGATCACTTGAGCCCAAGAGTTGGAGATTGCAGTGAGCTAGATTGTACCCCTGTACCCCAGCTTAGGTGACAGAGCAAGACTCTGTCTAAAACAAAACAAAACCATACCACACCCTCGAGAATTGTTATCAATAAAGACTAGAATTTGTTGAATTGTATTCTAGAAGAACTGGAGGCCCATCTAACTTGCAATAAGGGCCACAGTCTGATTTCAGATCTAAGTCTTTTAACTTTTCCAAAACAAAGGTATAAAGGACTAAAAGAAAAATAAAGCCCCCAGTGTAACCAACTTAGAGGCAGAAAGGAGTTTTTTTTGTTTTGATTTGGAAGGAACAGGGCAGAAGGCAAGGGTTATTGTGCTGTGGAAAGGGGCAAAGATAACATTCTTGAATCACACACATCTTTTTCCATTTAATAAATGTCGATTCCTCTCAGGGCTGGGCAGCACCAGGCTAGACACCTACTCCCTGGTAGCAGTCTCTCTTTAACCTCCAATGTGTAGTATTGCTTCCAGATGCTTCCATTTTCCATGTGACTCATAAAATGAAAGTGGTAAGAAAGAAAGTACTACTCTCAGGGTCATCTCTCTAAGGTTCTCCCCACTATCCTTCTGAGCACTCTTAATTGTCATTGCCCCTCATCAAATATGTCAGTTACTTTCCATCTGTACAGCAATTCCCAGGTAAACTTAGCTAAGAAACAGAACATGGTTAATTTGGTATAATTATAAAGTGTTTCTGGAGACAGAAAATGCCTAATCATTATATTTTTATTTTCTAAGTACTAAACAAATTAACAGTTAAATAATCCAGACTGGAATTTTGTTAGCTTGATGTCAAACTTTATTGAATTATAAATTCCAGAAACAAGCTTTTGCCTTGTTTTAAAAATGTTTCCTTAACTCTTTTGACATTTCTATAATTGTTAATTTATGAAAGATACTCATAGTAGTGACAACAAGGTCACTTCTGGAGGTTCTGCTGAGATTTCTCTGCAGATAAATACGCACTTAAAGGGTCTTCCAATACAGATTGAGTATACCTTATTCGAAATGCTTGGGACCAAAGTGTTTCAGAGTTTAGAATAGTTGCTTTATATATACTTAGCATTTAAGCATCTAAAATCCTCCAGTGAGCATTTCCTTTGAGTGTGAACACTCAGAAAGTTTTAGATTTTGGAGCATTTTGGATTTCATAGTTGGGCTGCTCAGTCTGTACCCTCACATTGTCCTGTGACTTAACTGGGGCTTTATAAGCTGTTTGAAGCGAGAAGAAAATGGACAGGAAACCTTGGGGTCGTTGAGATGATGTGAGCAGGTAGCAGAGGGAAGATGGGCTTATACATTTATTCCTTTGTTTTCCTGATGTCTAGAATATCAGTCTTCTCATTTGAAATAGGTAGAGTATGTTTTGTTTTAGATGTAATTTTAAATTTTCTTTCAACGGATAGTTTACCACCTTTACTGTGACCAAATAACATTTGTACTTCTGTCCGTCTTTGCCAGGAAATATGTTTTGCTGCGAATACATTTGCTGGGAAATAAACATTGACTGAATAGTTTTACTTTTGACTTAATAAGCTTAAAAACACTAAGATGTTCCAGATGTTGACCTAATTTCCTGTATGTACAAATAGGAGTAATATCTTTAAAAGATTCAATTTTTGTTTTAGTATTCTTATCAGAATAAGGATGTGGAATGTAATTTTGTTTCACATATTGGTTCATATTTATAACCTCATTCTGCCTCATTTTTAGTTTGAGTGTCCATTTTGGATTGATACTTATGTTTTCGTGATCTTCAAACTTAAAGGGCAAATAATTACTGCTCTGCACATTTTACAAATGAAACACATCAAGGTGCATACAATTTTGTTTTTCCAGTACAGTACTGCTGCAGCCCATCAGACACTGGCTAGACGTGATTCTGCCCAACTCAAGGTCCATACTACACAACTTCTAGTTGCTGGGCCATGTTGTGGCCTCACCACCCTCTCTCTGAACCCTGGGGCTCCTCACCGTCCCATTTGAAATCATTGCTCTTTCTAGAATTATTTAAAAGTTAAGAGATCGTGTTTTAGAAAATGTCGCTAATGCTTTCAGAAATATTATATTTATACTTTTTGTGACCTTTTGTTATTTTCTTTTTCTTTTTTACTTAAACTCACATTTTCTTGACTTAAATTTCTATATCAGGGGTGGGGAATCTTTTCATGTTGGAAGGCTGCATTAATTTAGCTGTAATCAAATAAGGCTGCATTCAAGAAACTTCAATTAAATATACTTAAAAATGTACATTACTTTGTAAAAATCTAGTTACTATGTACTCTTAATTTCAAAAAATGAAAACTATTTGTTAATTTTAAAGTTAACCTCTTATTGACTTTGTTGTGTCTGCTTTTTGTTGCAAAGCATTTGAATATTTGGTTGCAGCATTAAAAGTCCGTAGTTTCAGTTGATCCCCTGGATGGATGTTGGTCATTTGTGACTTTAAGGGTGTCGTGGTTTGGGTTAGGTAGAAGGATGTTGATTGGGAGCAATAATGAGTAATAAGCAGTTAAAAAGCAAGAAAGCATTTTGGGGGCATGTTGCCAAAGGCATGGATGTTATACTGCATTATTCCATATTTCAGTTGGATCTTTCTTAGCATCAAACAATGACTTTCAATTATCTACTAAGAGCTCAATCCATCTGTAGTTCTTTAGATGCCTTAGTGAGGCACTTAACTAGGTGAGGCTTAAATGCTCATTTGGGTGTGATGTCATGATTCTCAAAGTAGTGAACCTTTCATTGTATTCTCCAATTAATAGGTCTATAATAGCTGTGTATTCTTCAGATGATTCGCATGTATTATCCTGCTCTTCAGTGACCTTTGCTAACTGGGAAAAACATTCATCTGAAATTTCTTTTTGAAGAAATGTTTTGGGAAAAGATAGCTTTTTTCAAAATGCTTGGATTTTTTGCCACATATCGTACACATATATACTTAGTTTTACCTTGCAAAGAAATATTCAAGTTGTTCGACATGCTGCATTCCTATAGAAATCTTCTTTCAATAATTCACCTGGCTCGTTCTGTTCTTCATACAAATCAACTGTTCTCACAGAGATAAAATTTTGGCTAAACCTGTACCTGTGATAGTCAACACACTTTAAAATGATAAAGCAAACCCACACTGAATACCTCATTGTTCAACATTAGCATGTTACCAAACTGACCATGCTGTGCTGCATTTGCACAATACTTATAACTTGTTGCAAAGTACCATTTAAAATAGCTTTGGCACAGACATTTTGCTGATGCAAGATACAATGAAAAGAAATGAGAGCATCTGGATCTGTTAATAATTTTTTTATCTGTGCAATAAACCCTTCATGTTTTCCTGTCATGGAAGATGCACCATGTGTACATACACTCACTAAATTTACCAAATTCAGTCCAACTCCATGACATACATCTTGAAATTTGTTGAAGATATCTGTTCCCCATGTTCTGTTCAGAAGAGTGCCCAAAGCAAGTAACTCTTCGTAGCAAAGAAAATCTTCTATTATGACCCAAATGAAGTATAAAACTTGTGCCAAGTCAGTATTATCAGTTGATTCATCCAAATCGATCAAATAATATATATATTCCTTTTGAAGTATTGCATGAAGTTCTTCTGTTAAGTTGAAGTCTAATTCATGCTGCCAATCAGTTATGGTTCTCCTTGAAAGAGGCAGCTGTTTGTATTAATACTTTGAAACGTTATCAGGGTCTAAGCATCCTACAACTTCAACAGTTGCATTCTTTCACAATTTCTGCATCACTGAATGGCTTCCCTTTTTTCCTGAGTATATAAGCTACTTAATAAGTTGCTTAATAAGTGGCATTATTTCTAGGTCTTATCGCTGCTTGAAAGAATTGTCTTTGCTTTTGCTTTTCATCTGTTAATTTCTGCAGGACAACCTTTTGCACCTCTCCAATTTAAAATATTTGTGGTCCTTATGAGTGTTAATAATGCTCATGAGCATTGAATTTCTTTAATGTCGATATTGCAGTATCACAAAGCAAGCAAATCATCTTATCTTTAGCAGAAACAAGATAATATTGCAATTCCCAATCCTCATTAAAAAAAATCTGTTTTCTTCCTTCAGTGTTCTCTTGGTCTTCTTTGACATGATGGGCTTTTAAGCAGATAGAATAAAAAATACTGTTGAGCTGTGCCACTATTCAGTAATTCCACTTCAAACAGAAACACAGTGTACCATTACCAAAAGCTGATAACACACTGGTGTACTTGACCCCCACAAACTCTGCCAACCAGCCTCATGTGGTAGTGGCTCCAGTCAGGCAGGGGAAGTTAGAACTAAATCATGAGCGTAGCAGTCGTCAATTTAGCCGTTACAGCTTATTAATGTTCTAATTGTGCTGGTCAATCTGGGAGGAGTATTTCACGGAAATTTATTTTATTCTTTGGTATTTTAAATATGTTCATTTAAAAACTAAAAATATAAAAGACAAATGTATTAATAAAAATAAAAGGATTTGTTCTGTAAAATTTGGATTCAGTCTAAAGGCCACACTTAAGGACCTAGAAGGCCACTTGTTCCTTACCCCTGGTCTAGATGTAAGTGTGTTGTCTATTTGCCAGTATGTTCCCAGTACACGACATAACACATTCTTTAAGAATGTCATATAAGTATTGATTTAAGAACATTTTTACTCACAAAAACTAAAGAGCCATAAATTGAAATGTTTTCACAGTACATTTTGAAAATATTCAAAATGATAGTGGAAATGGTACCTATAGTTTTATTAAAAGAAGGGATAATATTTTAATTGGTAATCTTTATTTCCTTTAGGGTTTAATGAAGAAATTCATCCGATGTTCTACACGTGTAACTGTGGGAACTATTAAAAAATTTCTAAGTTTAAAACTAAAACTTCCAAGTTCTTATGAGGTAAGTTAAATAGTATTTAACCTTGATCATTTTGATAACTTTGAAATAAAATTCTAACAGAAGAAATGAAAATTAACTGAGAATATATTCAAATGTTCATGGTTATTTTCATACTAAAATTTTAATTTTAGTGTAATATTTAATATGTGTTTTATGATTTAACATATCCTGAGTAAAATATATTAATACATTGTTTTTTATAACTAGAGGAGATATTTAAAGAATTTAAGTACTCCCAAAATAAATATACCAGCTAAACTGATTGTTTTTTTAATACCAGTATGCTTTAGAGTTTCATTTTTTTATCTGAGATCTTTGAGATCTATTATTGCTAATTCTTTATAGACTTCTTCAAAATGTAAAACACTGTATTTTTATCAAAAGGGATTTCATAAATAATAATCATATAGTTCCATGATATGCAAAAGTGTTTTGTTTAGCGCTAGGTAAAACCAACATAATAATGCATTTGCATAAATGCAATTTACCAGTATTTACAGGAGAGGTAAGTTACCCTGATACCAATCACAGCATAGTTTATAACGTGCTCAATGTTCAGAGAATGTTTATGATCCTGGGGGTATGGCTGCAACCTAGTGAGGAAGTACGGCTACTATTTCTCACCTGCGCAAATGGCAGAATCTTACAACTTTTATTAATTTCTTCTTCCTCCCCTTTTGGTTCTGATAGTAGCATCTAGAACATTAAAGACCAGGACTAGTTTCCCAGCTAAACAGAGATATCAAAGGCAGCGTAGTTTTTAATGCTTATCTGCAGTAATATGAATATCATAAAGGGTCATAGGAGAAATAAAATGTGACAGGATTTGAACATAGACATTGGCAGGTATTAAGTCTATATTTTAAGGAAGCATCTGTTCCTGAACTTATCTGAAAATTTCTCTCAGATGACTAGTCTATGGATTAAAATTTTTTATTATGGTTTGGTCCTACAGATATTTAAAAAAGAATACAGAGACATCAACTTTTGTATTAGGAAAAACTTGTGAAAGTGCAAGGTGAAAGATTTACTTGTTTTTGAAGAGAAACCAGAGTAAAACTTGTGAAAGTTAAGCATCAAAACCCAATATACTTGATAAAAATAAATGATAATAACAATGTATAGATACAACTACAGTGGAAAATAGACAAATTGTTTTTATTTGGTTTTGCATTTTATTTCCTTCTTGAAAAATACCATGTATAATTTTTTTTCTTTTAAGTCTGATTCATTGGGTTATTTTCTAGTTTTTAGGAAATTGTTAGAGCTAAGAGAACTATTACACTCATATTGTCTTCTGGCATACATTATATTTCTCAGTAGACAAAGATGGAAGGGGAAGAGACTTGATTCACTGATATCTCCTTATCTATCCCAATGCAAAGAACTTTGCTAGGATTTTTAGGATTATTTATCAGTTCCCCCTTTATTTTGCTGCCCAGCATGTAGGGGAGTGATTTAATGAAATACCTGACAATTGAAGCTTCTGTAACAGCACTGCTAATTCTGACAAGATGTTTTAGGTGTTAAATGACAATAATAAAAGGACTATACATGATTAGTAATTGCATTCTAAAAGTCCCTTTCTCTGCTTATGAATTTATTTTACAGGCAAGATAACGGGAGTGAAAGGATCTACTTTGTTCTTTTAAGAATAAAATGATGTCTGGAAAACTTTGAGGTCCATATAAGTCACTGTAAATCATTAAAAAATCAATAGTTTCATTTGTCTAATATAATTGGAAGTATATTCCTTAAAGTTCAAAATTGTAGTCTGTCTAGCCAGGCATTATTTAAATAATTCTAGGTAGAATTATTTAAAACCCATCTGTCCTCTCCACACTTCAAATGAAGTCTTATCAGTTTGTTTTTAATAGCTAGAGAACTGAAATGTTATTTTCTTTATCTCTGATAAACACTTGTTTAATTAAAAGCTTTGTCGAATTAGTGAATTATAGCCATAGTTCCTGTGGCCTTCTTAAGGATTTGGGGGTTGTTTGGTTCCTGTGACTTAGAGCAAAAGTGAGCATTGATAAGTACAACCGTTTTGGACATTTCATTCAAGATGAGAAGAGGATTCTATAAGTATCGTGCACATTACCAACCAAGCAACCAGAGAGGCCAGATAGCCCTAGGAGACAGAGGCCTGTGTATCACATTAACTATCAATAATTACTGGAAATTCTCATATACCCCAAATGCCCCATAAATCACAGTATCCACATTCATTCATTTCCCTCTTCAAATCTTGGGAAGATTAAAGAATTCTTAGAGATGAATTCAGAAACTAAAGGAGCTATGAGGAACTATGAGGTTGCTACAGTTTCTTCTCATTCAATAAGGGGCAATCACAGAAAATATGTCTAAAACCTCTAAGGTTACAAAGAGACATAGACTAAGAAAGATTACATTGCATTTATAAATTATGTGTGTGAACCTGAGATACAGGTATGTGGGACAAGATAAACAGTGCTTCATGCTGCTTATGTCCGAATCGTTAATACTTTATGAGAAGGACCAGTGCTTTCGATAAAAATGTTTAGTTCTGTTCAAATAATGGATAATACTTACATTTTGTTGTGACTATTTGCATCTTTTTGAAATCTGAAAATGTGTAAAATAGTTATGAATTCTAAATTATTTGTGTTAATGGATCTATAACTATTCTTTTTAAAGTTGGATGTGCTGTGCAATGGTGAAATTATGGGGAAGGATCATACTATGGAATTCATCTACATGACAAGATGGCGACTAAGAGGCGAAAACGTAAATTGCTTTTGTATTTACCTATGTGTATAGCTATATACCATTGTGTTACTCAAATTTAACAATATTACTTAAGAACTAAAAAGGCTAGTTTGGAAAGGAGAAGAACAGGTTCTTCTTCTTGTTTCTCCCAACACTCTGTGAAAATTGGTCCCAAGTATAAGACCAAGGTCTGTGTTAAATGTGGTTTTGTTATATTTAAGGTGAGATTAAAACCTTATCTAAATATGTTCAGGGCTCTGTTAACCTCAAGACAGAAGATGACATATTTTTTAAAACCTAGTAAATTATTAGAACTTTTACTATATGGAGTGGAGGTGGGGAGACTAAGTTCTGCCCTGACTAGTCTGATTAATGCTTGATAATAGCATTTATTTTTGGTTTTGATAGAGGGGACAGATAGGGTAGAAGCCAGGTAATCTTTTTACAGGTACCTCCTTTACATTGACAGTATAAAATCAGACCAAAGTGTGAGTGAGTTTGCAGTGGTTTCTGATGCCAGAATTAGATTATTGTGCCTTAGGCCCTAGGCAGTATGGGAGAAAGGATTCAAAGGAGAACGCTTAAGAAAACCCAAAAACTCAAAAGGAGAATTTTGTATTTTGAACTATATCTTTGTTAGGATTAACTCTATTAATGGGTTCAAGCATGCCTAAATTATAAGTAACATGGGATGTCAGGGAATTTTGAGGCACTAGGGATTATAGGGTTGCCATATATAAGAGAGGAATATAGTAGTAATGCTACCAGAAATTCTCTTCATATAATCTGAGTGTGTGAATAAACATTAAGATTTTGTGGATTTTATAGTACAACATGTCATACTTTTAGAGTGTAATTTAATTTCTCTAGTCTGTAACCTAGATTTCATTATATTATCTCATGAAAATGTAAATAAATTATAAAAAATACACTAAGAAATTTAACCTCACATAAGGATAATATAGAATCCACATATAATGAAGGTTGCCATGTTACAACAGCTCAAGAACATACTTACATTGAATGTAAACATCTGTGGAACTGTTATAAAACTTTAAAAAAGTCCCACTTGGATAACGCCTGCCTTCTGAGGCTGTGAGTGTGCCACTAGCAGAAAGAACTCAAGAGCAGGAGGAAACATTTACATTCTAGTACCAGTCACCACTAGCTGTGTGCCCTTGAATAACTCATCAGACACCCTTGGGGCTCGTATTTTTAAAACTCTAATTGTCTTTGTATTTGGTAAATTACTGCTTGACTTTCTGTGTCATTTTTAGTTTTTTAAAAGGTTGTACGTATGTCACCCTCCTTTAATCCTTACAACCAAAATGTTCCAGGTGCCAGGTACAAATTGTAGAGATAGTAAATTCTCTGTTACCCACCACTGTTGATGAGTGAATATTAATTACAGAGTATTAATATTGTATCAAATGTAATTTCAGCTTTCTTTGATAGTGAGCACTTCAGTGTGTCTTAGTGCTTGAAACCATCGTGACTAGGTTTGCCTTAAGGTTAAAGAGATGTTAGTGGTCATCCACTTCAAGACCTCTATCTGCTAGTGCTTGCTTGTCCTTTACAAGATCTCTTCCCCACAGCTGCTCACACCACCACTTATTTTAATGCATGAAAGTGTCTTAATGTATTAAAGTATGAAAGAGCTAATTAACAGAAATTTTTATTAATAGACTGAGTTAAATCAGTCTTTATAGTAATTGCATTTCTGATTACACATTTCTGAAAAGTTTAAATTCCTTGCTTAAGGCATATTTTAATAAAAGTTAGTCCAAAAAGTAATTCAATACTGTAGGGTTTATCATTGCTGAAAACTAAGCCAATGAACAGTAAAATAATGTATTAGCCAGCCCATTTCAATTTTTTTTTTGGGGGGGGTGTGACAAACCTGTTTGGGTGGTTGTTCTCCCTCTCCAAACCTGTGTTCCCCTCAGTCATCAAAATCTCAATAGTTCTAAGATTGGTAGCTTCATTTTTCCAGTTGCTTACACCCAAGTTCTTGAAGTCAGCCCTGATTGCTTTGTCTTTGATCCGTCCTTAGCAAATTCTGTAACCTCTACCATCATAATCTTACAATCAGAATCCAACTGTGTCTCACCACCTCCGCTTCCCCACTCTGGTCGAAGCCACCATTGCCGTTCTCCAGAATTGCTATGAAGGTCTCCTAGCTGGGCCCCGTCCACAACCCTTCAGCTGCTCTCTTCACCCTCTTCACAGCAGCCAGGGCGATCCTCTAAAGCAGGTTCAAGTACTCTGCTCTCCTGCTCTGATTCCTCCTGTAATGCTTAATATCATTTAGATAAAATCCAGAGTCCTTCCGGAGACCTCTAGATATGGTTTCCCCATGTATCTCTCTGACCTCACCGTTCACTCCCTCCCTTGGGCTCACAGCACTCCAGCCACACTGGCCTCTGTTCCTCTGTGACCACTTGCACTCACCTCCCCAGGCATCCACCTGACGAGCTCCCTTTACCCACTTCACTTAAATAATTTTACTTCTATTCAACTTCTCAGTGAGGCCTCTGACCTCCCTTAAAATTGCAATGCCCCCCCCTCCAGTGGCATTCTTAATTCCTTTCCATGCCTTACTGTTTTCCATGGTATTTCCTACCATCTGACCTACTATGCCTCTTATTTGTATATTTGTGCCCCAAGTAAAATGTAATCTAAGGACAGGGACAGCAGATTCTCTGCTGAATCTCCAGCACTTAGAGCAGCGCCCAGCACATATACTCAATATTTGTCTTTTATAAGGTAATAGTTATACAAAATATATCCTAAAAATAATTTTCACTTATCTGAATCTCAGTTTCTCATTTGATTTCTGTTAAACAAATTTTTGCTCAGGTTCCAGTGAATTATACTTTTAATAGGTAGAGTCTGACAGTTGGAGTGACATGCACAAACGCAGCAGTAGCAATGAAACAACGATTTCTCGATTGAGCCCCCGCTAGCATATTTGTTGCAATCACATCTCTACCCATTGCCAGCAGGATGCCAGGGTGTCCGAAAAACTCTTACTATTCTATCTACTGGCTAAGTAGCTCTGCTGTGGGCTGGGGTCAGCTTGTTTCCTAAACTAATGATCACCATGTGGTTCTTTCGCTTGCTTCTAGTGCTTTTTTATATTAAACATCTTAATCTACCTGGGATTGATTTGTTTACACACACACAAGGATAAGACTAATTTGTTCTAAGTTTTTTAAACCAGAAATAAAATTTATTGAATAATCCATACTTGACCTCAAGATGTCACAATTATCTGTGCAGATATGTATATCCATATGCATATATACCTTTGTGTATATATGTTCCTGGACATTGTTTTGTTCTTTTGAGCAGGTCTTTTTCTGTACCAGCATTATACATTATATAGTATATATATATATTAGCTATATAATATTATATATTATAATATATGTTATATATATTATAATAATATATATATAGCTATATAATATAGCCATGTATTAGCTATATAATATATAGTATAGCTTTTATAAAAATCTGACCACATAACACCCCTGTCTAAAATCCTTCAATTGTCTATTTTCTTTGGGATAAGTTTGGATAAAGTCCAAACATGTCTTAGAAGGCAAATATTTGGGCCTTCTAGGTTGCTTTATGATATGTATTAGTACCTGTTAAGGCAAAATCTCCTTTTATCCTTTGTTTGAATTGTGTTGGCTACTTTTATACATTTTTCTTCCAGATAAGCTTTAGCATGAGATTGTGACTAGCATTAAATTAGATTTCTAGACCAATTTGGCTGAAATTGGCATGTTTGCAGTTTTTTTATTCTATTTGGTACTATGCGATGTCTCCTCATGTGTTCCATACTCTTCTATCTCTGAGTAAATCTGTAGTTTTCTTTCTTCTTCATATCCGATCCCATCCTCTGCCCCTGGGTCAGACAAGGCTGCTCCACATTCAGATCACCCCTTTATCTTGTCCTATTTCTAGCATCCTGTGACGAATCTCAAGGAAATTGATTTTGCCTCCATTTCTCAAGAATAATGGGATATCTCCCTGCACCATACAGGAGATACCTGCTTTCCTGTATCCTAGGTCACTTCCATGCAGGCTGAGCTTGTTTTTTATGGTCCCTGCCCTTTCTCTAACCTTATCTCTGGGACGATGCATTTTTGAAAGATTTTAGGAATCAAAACAAACATCTGGTCAGACTTAGAAAGTTTTCAGTTCATGACAGTATTGCCACCTCAAGATTCTATACTCAAGGTTGGCATTTGCTTATTAGTAGGGAAAAAATGTACCTAAAAAAGCCCATTGCCTCTCAAAATTTAATGAAAATACAGATCATCTTGGATCTTGGTAAAATACACATTGACTTAGTAGATCTGGGATGGGGCCCAAAATACTACATTTCTGTCAAACTCCCAGGAGATGCCAGTGCATCTGATCTTTGGATCATCCTGTGAGTAGAGTTATAGCAAGTGTTATCTGTGACTACTGACTTGCCATGTGGCTTCCACATCTATACATTGAGGGTGTGGAATTACAGAATCAAATCTCAGTTTGGAAGGGATTTAGTCAGCTAATCTGATCATCAGTCTAGTACTTGGATCATAATATTCATGCCAGGGGTCATCACATTGTTTGAAACATAAGTAAATCATATGTATTGTTCTACAACTTTTTCTTGATAATATGTCTTGTGGAGAATCAGTAAACTTAGAAATAATTCTTTTAAACACATTGATAGTATTCCATTAGTGTGGCTGTAACATAATTTGATTAACTCATTCCTTTGGTGAACATTTAGATTTTTTTCAAATTTTTTAACATTATAAGCAATGCTATGTATATATTCCAATACATACATCTTTTTGCACATGTGTAAGCATATCTGTTGGCTAGATTCCTTGAAGTAGATTTGTAACACAGTATGCATGTTTTAAATTTTGATAGATACTAACAAATTTCCTCTAAAGTTTTAGTAATTTAAAATCATACTAATAATGTATGAGTGTCCATTTTCTAACATCCTCACCAGCACTGTATGTTATCAATTTTATATTTCTTTAGTGAATATTTTTTCATATTCATTGCCTTTTTTTCCCCATCATAATGCCTGTCTTTTCATATTGACTTCTAGGAACTCTTTATGTATTCTGAATATGAATCTTTTGTTATATATGTTGTAGCTATTTTCTTCCAGTTGTGTCCTGCTTTCTAGTTTTGCCTCAGCTTTTTGATCCTTGAAATTTGGGTAACAGTACCTGTCTTGGAAAGTTTAATTATATACTGAAGTTCTTAGCAGAGTGCCTGACATGAGAAATGTTATTTAACTCCTTATGTATGCTAACTTTCATTATGATAATTTTCTCCTCTTTTATTTACTTAGTTCCATCCCTGAGAACTTGCTGTCAATATCTCTATTTAGCCTCAGCTTTCGTCCTTGATTTATGTTCTTTCTGCTCCCCTTTTCATGTTCAGATTGAGTGCCCACTCTCAGTACAGCACCCTTTGCCCAGATCATCCTGGTTGGTTTTCTCTCTTCCCACAGCCTCTGCCAGTCCAGCACCTAAAGTTACTGCACCAAGCTTGTCTTCCTTTGCTCTATTTGTATCATCAGGCAATTTTAAGAAAAGCAAATATATCCATCTTAACTGATACCAAAGAGATTGATAGAAAAAAAAGAATCACTTGGTGAAGTTGCATCTTTCACCTTAACTCTTTACTCTTGTTGAATGCTATTTGGACTTGCTTCATGAGCAAAGTCTGACATAGACCAGCACCAGGGGACTCTCCAGAGAGAAAGGAGAAGGTTGCCAAAGGATAGCAGTGCTGGGCATCCTTACAGTATGTTGATGAGCGCTGTGCACGAAATCAGGGACTGACTTCTAAAGAAAAAACTGCTAAAGTCTTTTGGGGAAATAGAAAATTTCTAAAATTTTATTTAAAAGGGTACAAATCTGTTTGTCTTAGTCATTGCTTATTAAATAATCTTTCAAAATATATCTTTAAAAACCTACTCTGGGATGTTACAATCATCCTGATTAATGTATACCTCACATTATTTGATGTACTTTTTTTCATTTTGAAGAATATGCAATGTTGAATTCATATATGCATAATTTTAAAGTATACATTTTATGTTTTATAGTCCCATTACAATTAAAATTATATTTAATAAGTGTTTAGCATACTATTAAAAAATTAAAATTTAGGAATGATTTTTTTTTTTAATGTGAATGGTTAAACTGTTTTAAGGTAGTGGGTTTACAAAGGAATCTACTCAATAACTTTAAAATATATTCAGTCACTGATTTACTCATAAAACATTTACTGAGTGGCCATTGTATGGCAGTTCTGGGCCTTAGCTACTAAGACTGCAAATATGAATAAAATATAGGTTTAAGGAGCTTGCAGTATAATGCTAGATATGGAGACTAAGAATCTAATCTGCACAATATGACAACAGAAAACGGATCCCTCAGAGGTTGAGCGAAGTTCTGCGCCTTTCTCAGAGCACTGATCTCCTTGGGCAGCACCACTTTCAGAGGGTAGTTGAAAAGGAGATCTAGGAGAGACTGATCACAGGAAGGGATGGAAGAAAGGTGCCGCTGTGTCCTCAAGAAGTGAGGGTTTTCCCAGGAATTTGGTGTTTTCAGAATATTAAACAGAACTCATATCTAAGTGCTAAAATTCCTTCAAGCTAAACTTAACCAATCACTAAGTTTTTAAAAATCTATATTTTTTAAAAAACGACTACCATATTTTCAGAAAGTGTTTATTTAAAATTAGCATGTTGACTCTTATGTTTGACGTTAAAATATTTTAAATCAGTTTTAAATATGTATCCAGTTGTGGATGCCTCTTATCTGATGAGTTCATCTCCTCCGCAGTTTCGGTGTCTGAACTGCTCAGCTTCGCAAGTCTGCTCTCAGGATGGCCCTTTGTATCAGGTAAGAGGCACTCACGACTGTACATATGACCATCATGATGCCATGACGGTGATCGCTCTCATCCCAAAGTCGAGTTTCTAAGACATGTAATTTTGTAAAACTAATAGTTATTTGAGCTACAGAAACTTGTCTTTTCGACTTATGTCCCCAAAGTTTCCCACTATTTTAGTTTTCCTGAATTATCTAATTTTACTGAACTAAAAATAAAACTGTAAATGTAAAGGCCATTATTTACAAGTTAGGAATTTTTAATAATTACTAGTTCCAGCCCTTGAGAAATTTCTGCTCCATATTGGATTGAGATGTTACCTTCTTTGTTTAAATCTTATTATTTTTTAATGAATCATTAATCCACAAGTGAAATATAAAATGCCAAATTAGCTGAATCTGAGTAACAGCAAGAGATAATTCAAATTGTGAGCTTGATTACTAGGCCCTGCCTTAAGTAATTTACTTGAATTAGCTCTTAATAATGAAATGATAGTGACCCTGTTTAATAATGTACCGAGAAAAATTAGAGAAAAGTTTAATAAAAAACATTTTAAAAATTTGGGAAATAGAGACTAAGTTATAGTAATGATTATTATTAGATACAGAGATGATTGATGATCAACTTTAATCCTCTGGATTAATCATAGCATTTCTTTAAAATATCCATTGTTCTTTTATCTCAATGATTAAGGTAGTCTTCATCCTTATTTCCTTGGAGCCAAGAAGGGAGGATTATAATTATGTAACAAACTTAACTAGCAAACTTACCTCCAGTGTTACAGTTTGGGGACTGGAACAAATGATGAATCACCTCAAATCAGTAGTCGAAAATGTTTACCAAGCAGTTTATCTAGAATTTCCTTTTCTTCAGTCTTTTTTTCAGTGCTATGATAAGGGAATCTCCATGCGCTTATTAAAATGTGAGCTTTTTCATACACTGTTTAAGTCAGAGTTTTTCAGGAATGGAAAAAGTGAATTTAACAGTTATAAAGACCAAGAGAAAATTGTTGGAGGAGAAACATCATTCTTCTCTTTATGTTATGCAGATAAGGGTGAATATATAATTTAACTGAGCTGGTGAGATTTGTGAATATCTGAAGTATATAGATATTTCAGCTGATTTTGGAATGATGAATTACAGTGACCCCTGCCTGTAGCTACAACCCATACATACATGGCTTTCCAATTTTACTCTTGGTATTGATGTCTGTGTATTTCCTTAGAAATGACAATGTCCTTAAATCATGACCCAGAGTATTAGGCAACTGGAATAAGACCAAATTTCCAAATCCACACAGATTTCCTTTTCTTTCTTCAACACTTCATTAATGGATTGAACTTAACAGTTAATAGGTACACTGTTAACTTCCTCAAAAGATACCTAGATGATTTTGTGGTCACATTCTCTCAAATTTTCAAGGAATGGATTTCCAATGCTATACATATACATATTGTTTTAAATTATTGAAAAAGACAGAATTCTCCCAAATTTATTTCACAATGGCTGCATAAACATGATAGCAAAAACTTGCAGAAAACCCACAATTAGACAACTAGTACCATCTCTCATTTTGAATATAAATGGAAAGATGGTAAAATAATATACTAAAAGAAGAATAAACCAAGACCTAATAGTATTTTTTAAATCAGAAATGCAAGAATGGCTTAATATGGGGGGGTTATTGAAAAATATATATTATAAACATATTTTATATACAATGTCAAAAATCATCAGATATTGAAAAGGCAGTCGATAAAATTAAATGTGAAGCCCTGATTTTTTTTCCTGCCAGCTTATTTTGAAATATTTTAAACAAAAAAAAACTGGGGGAAGGGAATATCCTTTACCTAGACTCACTGATTTAACATTTTGCTACATTTTCTGCCACCCCATCCCCACCTTCCTCTTCCCTTACCTTATTAATATCTGTCTCCCCTCCCTCCCTCTTTCCTTCCTTCCCTTTTTTTTTGGTAGAACCATTTGAAAGTAAATTGCATGTACCAGGTCAGTTCTCCCCACAATTAAATTGTGAAGTTAAATGTAATTCCAAACACACTTTACCAGATTCTTGTTCAACTTGACAAAGTCAGTCATTCTAAGGTTCATCAGGAAATACAAACAGGTGCTTGTGCTTCTCTGGTCAGTCACATTTTTAAAAAGAGTAATAACAAGGAATGTGCACTGTCACATACTGAAATGTATTTTAAAGTAATTAAAATAGGGTACTATCTTAAACATAAACTATGAACAAAAAGTATAGCTCAGGAACAGACTTCAATATAGTATAGACTTTTAGTCTATAAAAAAAGTATTTCAAACTAATGGAAAAACATATTCATCTAACAAATGTCTGTTGATCATTTAGTATGTGTTGGGCACTCTTAGGTTTTTGGAGATACAATGAACACAAATCTTCTCTCCCGTGAAACTTGCACTCAAATGGCAATAGCAGGCAAAAAATAAATGAGTAAAATTTATAGTGTTGAAGAAAAATTAAAGTAGATAAACAGAATATTTTTGATAAAAGACAGCCAAGTGAAGGCCTCTTGAGATGGTGATTCTTGATCAAAACAAAGTGAGAGCAGCTGCCTTGTGAATTTCTGGCATGGAGCATTGAAGGCTGGGGGAACACACTGCAAAGGCCCTCAGATCATGTCTAATTGTTTGAGAATTGCAAGGGGACCAATAGGGCTGGAGCCACGACATTACGGGAGAAGGCAGTTGGTCACAGCGCACTCAGAAATGGAAGTGTAGGGGGTGAGATATAGATCTAGAAGGGCTTGCTTTCAGTTAACTGTACTGACACTATTGTGGTGGGGGCTACTCAATCTATAACTCACATTACACATCAGCGTCAGTTTCTGATGGCTTAAGGTGGTAAAGATTTAATACCACAAAAGATCAAGAAGAAAATACAGTTGAATAGTTGATCTCAAAGTATGGATGGCCTTTCATATTTTACCTAATACAGTCAAGTTGACTGTTCATATTGAAAAGTACATGGCAAAAATATCATAGCTAAGGAAATATTTGTGATATATGACAGAGGAAGATTTAATGGCCTTAATACATAAAGAATTCATATAAATCTGTTAAGGAAAGGCCCACCTTTCCATAGAAAAATGAGCAAAGGGCATGACCAGGAGAGATACAAAAGAAGGAAACACAATTGGCTGATAAGCATATAAAAATGATTAACTTCTTTAAAAGTCAAGAAATGAAAAAGAAAATACCAGTTTTTGTGCTTATTAAATTGCCAAATTAAGAGGGAGAAAGGATGGTACTTACAGAGGAATGGGCAAATTTCTTTTGAAAATGTAAAACAGAAAAACTTTCTTGAAGATCAGTGTAATAGCATTTATCAAAAATCCTTTTAAAATGTGTATGCTGTTTGAACCAGCAGTTTCACTTCTAGAAAAAACCGACCCTGGAGGGAAAGAAACAGGTCATTGGATCAACATTAATGTATAATAACAAAACAAAAAAAACTCAAATGTACAGCAAAAGGAGGCTTATTGATAACTATGGTTCATTTCTATAACAGCATAATATACAGCTATTAAAAATTACATGGTGGCACACGCCTATAGTCCCAACTACTCAGGAGGCTGAGCTGAGAGGATCATTTGAGCCCAGGAGTTTAAGACCAGCCTGGACAACATAGCAAGATCCTGTCTCTGAAGAAAAAGAAAGAAATTAGATTTTTTAAAAAGTGTTCCTCTGTGCTCCAAGTTAAAATATTCCTTTGAAACTTTTTTAATTATCGTGTAGGACTATATTAAATGATGTGGAAGTATGTTTGTGGAATTTCTAAATGGACAAAATTTTTAAATAGTACATTTAGCATGATTTCAGTTTTGAAAAAACAAATGTAGATAAAAATGACTAGATAAGTATACACTAAAATTATTATGGTAGTTAACTTTGGATGGTAGAATTTAAATAATTTTCCTTTTTTCTTGGTGCTTTTCTTTATCTTTTGAATCTATAGTAAAAACAAGTTACTTTTATGATAAAAATGAAAACTTAATACATCAAAGACAGTTTTACCATTTTCTAAAATTATCACATTTGAAATATATTCTTTGGAAGTATCTGTTCTTTATTACTATTGAGTATCTGTTCTTTATTACTATTACTAGAAACCATGAACTACGGGTCCATTTGGTGCAGTCCCTTAACATTAAGAGGTAAAGGTTGACCATGTTTCATTACAGTGAGTGCAGTGCCATTTTACTTCAGAAAGCAAATCAGAACACAAATAGAACTTAAAACATATCTTAATATTTTTCAGTGTTGTGACACATTTCAATAAAGTTATTAAACTTCATATGTTCTTATAGAACAAACACAAATGGTTACTTGGAAGGGAAAACAAAATTATTTTTAGCCAAAAACTGAGAAAATCCCCACCATTGTCAGTCAAGCCATTTTACTTCCCTCTGTGCCTTCATCCCTAGTAAAATGGATGATGGATACATCTATATATAATTAATGTATTCTAAACAAGTGACTTAATTATTTGCAGAAAGTGCAAATTCAACAGAATCAGGAATCAAAAGCAAATCCAGAAAGATTACGATAGTGAAGGCAAGCTGCAGGTTGAGTGAGGTAGAATGGAAATTAGTGAGGACATTGAGGATGTCTGTGTTAATGGTCTCAGAATCTGGCTGGGCTTCAGAAACACCAACAGAGTTTAGTAAAATACACAATTCTGTGCCCTCTCCTGGATAATCTGGTTTGGAGGAGACTGAATAAAGTTTAAAATAAAAACAAGAAACAGAATAAAACCAAAGTAGTTTTAGACCATAGAAAACCTGAGAGACTGAGACTTTTACCCAGCCCGTAGAAAGCTGGAAGTGGCATCTGCCATACTACTTCAGCTGGGAGAGCGAGACCTAGGGTACTTGCATTCCTACCCTCTAGTCCCATCCTGAGCTGAATGGTAAAAGAGACTTGCCAACGTTGAGCCTTCCCAGTTTGTAACATAGTTGTGATAAGCACTGAGATGATCGTTTTCAGGATTGTAGAATCCCAGTGTATTCCTTTTCATCTGTATGAAAGAATACAAAATTCTCTGTACTATGTTTTTGTATTCATCTACACTAAGATGGGAAAACATTAGTCATTGGCCATCTCAGCCCTTTCTTGATTCCATAAAAGTAGAGCTCCTCAAATTTTGTTTTAAAAAGGGAAATTTAACTGTTAAAATTTACATGATCATTAAAACTTTCTTTTGATTGCCATTATTTTTCTAGACTCAGTCAAGTTTTCAATGATATGCAGCAGAGGTCAAGTTCAAAGATCTTCAGACATCATACTGGCCTTGTATGTGACTAGTGCTAGTGTAACACGTTAGGAATAGGCATTCCGGTGGGGAACTGAAAGTTACATGCCCTACTTACAGGCACTCAACTAGTAACCCTGTCAGGCTGAGCAAGACAAGTCAGCAGGCTGGACTACACCAGAGCTTCTGCTAGTGAGAGCCCACTGAGTCACAAGTTAAAAAAGAGACCCCTACTGGGAATCTATGAAACTGGAGTAGTGTTCACAAATCACATTTTTTACAAGTTTGATACTGTTTTTTCTTTTTAACATTAAAGTGTATTTTAATGGCCCTTTTAAAAATGTTGAAAAACAAGTAGCTACTTATTACATGAAATAAAGGGTTGATAACTAGAATCTATATAGAATTCAGGAAAATCAGCAAGAAAAAAAATCAAACAACCCCATTAAAAAGTGGGCAAAAGACATGAACAGGAGCTTTTCAAAAGACAACAGACTAATGGCCAATAAACATGAAAAAATGCTCAACATCTCTAATCATCAGGGAAATGCAGATCAAAACCACAAGGCGATATCACTTAACTCCAGTGAGAATGGCTTTTATCAAAAAGTCCCCAAACAACAAATGTTGGTGTAGATGCAGAGAGATAAGAACACTCATACACTGCTGGTGGGACTGCAACCTAGGACAACCTCTATGAAAAGTAATATGGAGATACCTTAAAGAACTAAAAGTAGAACTACCATTTGATCCAGCAATCCCACTACTGGGTATTGACCCAAAGGAAAAAAAGACATCTGGACTCAGATGTTCATAGCAGCACAATTCACAATTGCAAAGATGTGGAAACAACCCAAATGTCCATCAATACATGAGTGGATTAATAAAATGTGGTATACCATGGAGTACTACTCAGCCATAAAAAAAAATGATGAATAACTCCTTTTATTATCCTGGATGGAGCTGGAGCCCATTCTTCGAAGTGAAGTATCACAAGAATGGAAAAACAAGCACCACATGTACTCAACCATTAAATTGGTACTAATTGATCAACACTTATGTGCACATATGGAAGTAACATTCACAGGGTGTCGGGCAGGTGGGAGGGGAGTGGAGGGGATGTGTAAATTCACACCTAATGGGTGCAGTGCACAATATCTGGGGATTGGGTACGTTTGTAGCTCTGACTCAGCGCAAAGGCAATATGTAACCAAAGCGTTTGTACCCCTGTAATATTCTGAAATGAAAGAATGAAATGAAAAAAATTATCCTGGTATTATCACTAGTACCAGGAAATACTGTAAATTATAACCCCAAACTCTTAGAATCTTTTGTATATAAACTATTGTTTTCTAATAAATAGTCTTATCTATCTGTCTTTATTTTATAGTCATACCCTATGGTATTGCAGTATCGACCAAGAATTGATTTCGGTTAGACCAAGGGGCACAAATCTCTGAGATGAATCCTGCACTGTTTACTCGTCGACAGATTGCACAGTTAATGGTGTGTGGACTAGAGGGACACAACCAGATTTTCAGCATGCAAATAAGGCCATTGTCTATCTCTAAATTGTCAATTACATTTATGTTGTTTCTATTAAGAGCAAACCAAGTGCCATTCTGCTACTGACCCGTCTGCATAGGGTATTTGTGCTGTCTCACAGTGTGCAAGTCCTGGCTGAAATCAGTTAGGTGTGCAGCCTTGATTCAGCCTTCTGAATATTTTGCTTGCCTGTTCCCAGATTGTTCTAATGTTTAATTACACTAGTTAAAATGGCTCAATCTTTGTGGTGTTGCAGTTTTCACATACTTAGTATTTTATTAATTCTTGTTTAAATAGAGTACTGTACAAGAAACTAATAATTATCTTGGAATTGTTTTATATGGAAATATATTTAGAAAAGTGGTTTTTGAGCCACTATCCTGTTCTTGGTAAGCTTTTTGTGTAAAAAAAAAAAAAATAGTTAATCCTTGAGTGTGCAAGTCCGTTTGCAAAGAATTTCAATTATTTAACATTAGAGCACATCATAATTGTAGACATTCTAAGCATCTGTCAGTGTAGTCTACTAATTGCACAAGGAAGGCATGTTAGCCCTCCAGACTGAAAATGTATGTGACTTTTTGGAGAACTGAAGTTAGATTCACAACCATTCGAAATGTTGGCAGCTGATCACATTTACTTCTAATAAAATTAATGTGTAAGTAAGGTTAATCTTCTTTCATAATGCCTTATGACAAGTGGGTGCTGCTTCATGAAACTTCACTGTATAGCCCATTTTATGTATGTATCATTACATTGTTGCTGTCATTTAATGAGTGCATTGTTTCTCTTTTTAAGTTGGCCTTAGGTATATGTTATTGTGGCATGCAGAGGGTTATGATTTTAAATATTAGGATTTTTAGAGCATATAACATTAGCTATTTTACGGATTTCAAAAGTCTCAGAACAGTTATAGAGTAAAACTGTTATCTTTTACATTTCCAAACCATATGCATAAAATAGAATAAATGCAGTGTAGAAGATAAACATGTTAACCAAAATTAATGGTTTAAGGGTATTTTATTTTAGATCCTGTAGTAATCAGGAGGAAATGGGATTATTTTATACGTGAGCTCATTAAGGTCAGAGCTATGATAATGTCTTGTGTTTTGCAGTTTTAAGTCTTCCATTCATTTTGGGGTTAGTCTGCAAGTCAAAGAAAGTCTTGTTACCTTAAATTATATTAAAAACTTCATTTAAAATCTTTTAAAATTTACAGTTTTCAAAAAATTTCTTTGGAAATTATTTTATTAATTGCTTTGAAACAAATTAATCTCTGAAATTTAGGAAAAATAATTGTTTTAGAAATCTAACATGAGCACAATCTGTGTGTTATGCACTTAGTTTTTATACTGTATATGTGGTAAATGCGCTACATTTTCTAGCAAAATGTATCACAAATTAATGCCTTCTGAATTCCAAAATTCTTCTCAGAAATAAAACATTGTACAACTCTAAGAAACATGCAAAATACAGCTAAATCTTGATACATTTTACAATATGAAGCTGAAACTTCATAACTATCTCTTCCTTACATCTTTTCTCAAGTCAAAAAGTATATTAAATTTTCCAGTTGTCCTGACTGTTGTGAAAAAGGTTATGGCAATACTTTCTTAACTTCCTTTTGTTAGATTATGTTTTTTCTTAGGAGGACTCACAAGCAGAATCTAAAAGGCAGATTTTTGTTAACTCTTTATAAATGGTTGGAAAAGACCATTACACTCGACCAAAACCTGAATTTGGATCTGGCTACAGAAATTATTTTGCTATGCTGTGAAACCCAGTTCCCAGACATCCTTGAGAACTTTTAAAGATTATAAATTTGTCACCTATAGGTCAGTGATTAATATAGTGTTTTGTATATGGAAGTTAACTTTAATTAACTTAATCAATTTAGAGTGCATTTTTAAAAACCACAAATGAGACTAGGATGTTTTGGCTCCACGGCCAAAACTTATGGCCATAAATGAATTTTATCTACAAAATCTCTTTAGATTTGGCTCACTGCCTGATCTTATGAAATTTCACTATTTTCCAGGGAAATATATAGGAAGTAATTATGGAACTGAGACTAGTTTTATATAAAATTGTTTATTTAAACTGTTAACATATTAACATTTTTATTGAAATGCAATGGAATATGTGCCAAATGGAAAACCTTATGTAAAGAAAGGCATCAATTGTCATTTGGGGAAAGATACACATTTTTTGATGATCCTGAGTAATAGATATTATCACTACTAGAACCACACACTTCTTCAACCAACTTCTTTTGGTATATTCAACTACAACTTTCTAAGTATGGGACTACTTTCATGTCTAGTTATATACTATAGCCCAGTTAATTGCCCCCTAAGTCAGGTTGTAGAATTTGCAAGAAACCAGGTACAGTAACTTTTGTGGTTAGCTTTATAAATTTAGGGTGCTTATAAAATAAACCATATAAATAACCTATAGGAATAATCATCTGAATTCGTAAAAGAGAATTAAAAAACTAGATGTTTTTCTTTAATCTGTTGTTTCTTAAGCAATAAACTGAAAGAAATTTATTTCCGTAAAAGGTTTTGTTTTCTGTTTTATCTGCCTTAGAAATCGTATATACAAAAGGGTCCAGGAACCTTGGATATAAAGAATGTCCGTGGTTTATAAATACTACTTTAATTGAAGTAATCACATCAGTTAATGGAGAAATCAAAATATACCCTTTTCTCTAGATTAACAAGACACTTCTAAGTATGAAAACTAAACTAAAAGGTTCATCCGTGAGGTAATGTTCAGTCTGGGTTGTGGGTAGCGTGGGTAATGTCTTCTAACGACTTTTACAAAAGCATATTTCTTTATTAATTGATATTTCTTTATTCAATCTATCCCATACTAATGTGCCACATTTTATAAATGTAATGACTTTGCTCAACTATATTATATACTCAAATGTAATCTAAATTTAAACATTCTTTAAGAAAAAATGAGTGTTATATTGTGAACTGTTTAGCTTTATTGAAATATTTAAGAGAAAGTGCCTCATTGCTAAAGTGCATTTCTGTTTTAGATTTACTGCATAAAGTTTGAGTTATCTGTACCTGTCTCTTATGAATGGTTTCGTATCTAAATAGGCTCTTGTAAATTAGAGTAACCTTTTTTTTTGAAGGATTTACATAATATAGATATCACCAAAGATATTTTACTGTTAATTAATAAACATGTTGGAGAGACAGTTTTAACAGTTGGAGATTAGAAATGTTTAGATTGCAATTTAATTTTATATAGTTAGGCAATAACCTTGATTAATTTCTAAAATATCACCAAAGAAAGGCTTTAAACTGGATTTTCTTGGTGAGATCAGTCAAATACAGGTTTTTCTTGCAATAATCAGAGCACACTTTCTTTCAAATATGTTCATTGTTTTTCAGCACCAGCTGACAGATCTTAGGAAATCCTAAAAAGTGAGGAAGACGTAAACATAACAAATAGCCTCCCTGTGGATGAAAAGTGAGAGAAATACAGACTTTGAAAAGAAAATTGAGATTTTTACATTTTAATTTGAGAAGTGTTTTATTTCATGGAGGCAGTGTAAACTAAAATTAAGCATATTTAGCTTCTAGGTTCTTCGTAATATGAGAAATTTTATTAAAGACAGACTTCGGTAAATGTGCTGACGTGCTTGCTTGTGTAGAAAAGAGGACATTCTATTGGACTTGTATAAGTAAGTGTTTTTTCTATATTTAGAAACAATTTTCATAAGGGCCTGTGGTCCCACCCTAAAAAGTAACTGTCTCCTCAGCAATTGGTTTATTGTTATTAGAATTTAGCCATACAACCAAATTTGGTGAAATGGGGTCACAGAACAAGCTTACACATCAAAAGGAAGTTCAGTACCCTCCTTATACCATTGCTTCCTGGGAATGCATGCTGTGGGCCACCTTAAAACTCGTATTTAAAGTCTTTCTGACAGGTCACTAGGTAAATCTCCTTGGGTAGGATCAAAATGGGTGCACATTCTATCACATGCTCTATCTGGTTTATCATAAGGAATTTTCCAGCAAGCTAAAAAGCTTTATACCAGTAAGATGTTGGTTGTAGGAACTTCAAAAATGAGTTTGCCAAAACTTTAATTTCTGGATCAGAAACACAAAAACTTGAAATGTTATTAAGATATATATTCCTATAGTTTGGGGAATAATAATGAACATGTCTGCTAAATCTGATTTATGAAAAATCAAAAAATATTAAATAGACTAGAGACTCAGAAACCCTTTCAAGGCACAAAACACCAAGTGTTTCTGGATTTACTTGATACACCTAGGTCAGTAATATTTTGATGGAAAACATCAGATTGAAGGTTTATTAAAACGTACTTAAATATACAAGGTTTCATAGTTTTGTTTTTCTTACAGTGGTGTTTTTCCAGTAATTTCAAAGTGATTCTAGTTTAACAGTTATCACAAATGTGTTTACTTGCTGTCATATTTTCAAATAAGAACTAAAATGCTTGAGCACTTCCTTTTCAGAAATAAAATTAAAAATTTATTTTAGATGCTCATTCAAATGTGTCTGTATCCTCGTGATGCCCCTTTTTCTATGACTCAAAACTGATTTTTCAGAAATGCTTTTTAATTTAATTACTTTTAATCTAGAATCAGGTGAAACGTATATGTCAAATGCTGGGTTTAGTTTTCTTCCATCTTATAGAGCTTCATGCAGTAAGAAACCAATATAGTACAAATGAAGATTAAATGTTTCTGGGTAATGTAGACATACTAAGCAGATTTATTTATCCATACAGTCCACTGAAGCAGGAGTTCTACACATTAAAAGTGTAATGGGATCAGCCTAACATTGTTTGGGGTCAGTTTTCTTTTGCTGTAATTTTTAGACTGGGGGTGGGGGCCTAAGTGTCCTTATGAAGCTGTGGTCCACGACAAGAGCTTGGGGGGAGTACCAGGGTTCTGCTGCTTTCCTGCATCTGAGCAACACAACAGAGAGCATCAGTTTTTAATAGAGTAGCCCTCACAGTAAATAAAATTATAGAATATATTGTAAAGTTATGTTGCTAATTTTCCTTTGAAATATAAAATATTTTAAGCTTTTTGTCAAAAGTGGTAACATCTTAATACAAATAAAAACCTTTTTGTGGTTGTAAGATTTAGCTTATAAATCATTCAAATTGAAGTGAAAGAATTACCAGGTCATTGTTAATGACTTAGTCTATTAAGAATATATGTATTTTTGTAAAGGAAAAGCACTTGTAGATATTTAATCAGTACAAGATACGTCTTTTGCAGAAATGCTGCTTAGAGATTCTCTTTAAATATTTTTTATTTTTGTGCTCAAATGTATTTTCTGTTGATCTATGGAATGTTCTGTACAAAGCTGTATGATTGTACTGTTGGGCTAGATACTTTTTTTTTTTTAAATCTGGACTTAGCCAAGTATATTTGACCATGTTAAAAATAGTTATCTTTGTTATTAAAAATTTGATTGCATAATTTATTGTTGTTTGTCATCTTTGATATTAGTAGTTGTAGATTGCAACCTTCATTAAAAATGTCTCTTTTACGTGCTACTGTAGCAAATTGTATTGGAATTTTTGAGATCATAAACATTTTCTAAAGATTATTCAGCCATTTAGTCTTAGGATGGTAGACTGCCCCTCAAATAATACTTAAGGTGTATATATATACACACACACACATACACTACAAGAATTGTTTCATTAGATCAATTAAATCCAGCAGATCTTTTGAAAGTAATTCAGAACCAAAAGTAGGATCCAAGTGAAGTGAAAAAAAGACTTTCCTTCAGCCAGTTAGATACCTTAGTGTTTTAGTAATACCTTCCCTGTACCCTAGCATCAGGAATGCTAGTTAGGCTAAAGGGAGACATTTCAACCTTCCTAGGTTGTGATGGTTTCTATCCCTGCCTCATTGTTATTTTGGTGCCTAAAGCTTTTTCTTATGTTAGTGAAACCACAGAGGTAACTAGAAACCCCAGCACTTCCGGGAGATAAGGAAAGTAGCTTTCCTCTGAGCAGAATGTGGCTTCCTTTTCTATTCCAGCTTTGCTCTCCTCCGGGCTGCTGCAGAATGGGAAAGAACATGGAGGACTGTGCGTGGGAAGTGCCCAAAAATGTAGTACACATTATTTTAATCACATGTCATTGGCCAAATGTGGCCTCACGTAAACTGCAAGCAAGGCTGGAGGACCTAGTGAAGCCACATCCCAACAAGGAAAACAGTTTTGTGACCTGCTAATCACTCTGCCACACCTCCATTTGAGAAAAGGTTTCCCTAGGTCTTTGAAGTGTTTTGTCAACACAGCGCCAGCTCTGATCTTTCCACTAGTTTGGAAGGAGATAGAGAGGTCCTTATACTCAGCCTAGGCCTGAGAAGCCCAGGAGTCTGCCTTCTGTGTGGCTGGGGAATTTGCAAGTATTTTGCCGCAAGCCATGTAGAACCCTATTTGACACTCCAACCTTTGCCATGGAATTTGGGGTGCCAGGATATCCACCCTAGCAGTCAAATGGAGAATCATGCCCAGAAAGAATAAATATACAGCAATCACTGTTACTCCTCAACTGGTTCCACCCACCCAGTAAAGACCGATATACCAAGACAGCAGGAGTTGCAGTGGAGAAAGTTTAATGTTGCAAAGATGTCAGGTGAGGAGATGGGAGTAATTTTTCAAATCCATCTCCTTGAGAATTTGGGGGTTAAGATTTTTGAAGGTGGTTTGGCAAAGAGAAGGGGCTCAGGAATTGGATCTGATGATTGGCTGGGGATAAACTCATAGCATTGGGAAGCAGAATTGTCTTCTTGGTAAACAGAAGTTCCTAGGTAGGGCATCGTGGGACTTACGCAGGACTTGTTAGATGGACTCCCATGCATGGCCACCCAAATGCAAAGTCTGGAAGATATCTCAAAGACCAGTCTTAGGTTTTACAGTAGCAATGTTATCTATAGAAGTGGTTGAGAAAGTCACAGATCTTGCCCCTTTCAAGGACACCGGGCACTTAAGCAGTAAGCAGTTATAGCAGTAGGGAAGTTGGGGAACAAAGGCTGGATAATTTTTAGCTATTTCTATACCTCTATAGAAATCATGCTTTTATCACTATTCCTGCCATATGGCCTTACGTTATTTTAATATTGCCAGTTTCACCACTACCAGTTGAAACCAACTAAAGCCCTGTTTCTCCTTAAAAAGCCCTGCTCCTCCTACAAACCATGCTCCTCAGGAATTCCCTGATCCTTCTTAAAAAACAATGCTCCTGCTAAGGAAGCCCTGTGCTCCAAAGAACCTGTGGTCCTCCTTGGAAGCCCTGCTCCTCCTACAAAGACCTGTTCCTATTTACAGTGCCCTGCTCATCCTTACAAAGCTCCACTCATAGAACAAACCTGCTCCTCCCAGGAAGCCCTGCAACACCTTTGAAGCCCCCCTGTTCCTTATATAAAAGCCCCGCAGCTCCTCCTACAAGGTCCTGCTGCTACAGAGTCCTGCTCTTCCTACAAAGCTTGCACATCCTCACAAAACCTTATTCCTCCTTACAAAGCCCTGCTGTTCCTTACGAAGCCCACTCCTACATATGAAGCCCCCGTCCTGCCTCAGGAGGCAGCACTTCTAAAATCCCTCCTCCTCTTCACAAAAGCCCTCTCCTCCCACGAGGCCCCACTGTTCTACAGAGCCCTGCTCCTTCTTACAAAGCCCCGGCTCCTTCAACAAATTCTAATTCATCTTTACAAAGCCCAGCTTATCCTTCCAAAGCCCTGCACCTCCTACAAAGCTTGTTTTTCTCCTTACTGTTGGCCTAAAGGAAAATAAAACTGAGGCAAATTTAAAAGAAGTAGAGAGTTTACTTGGACCAAGTTTGAGGACTGGAACCCTGGAGCATAGATTCTACTTGCCCTGAATATACGCCGATGAGCAGCAGCTACAAGTGGGTTTTTAAAGGAAAAGAAGAGGCAGTTCCCAAATTGTTTAGCAAGAATTTGCATTAAAATAACATAAGCTATTGATTGGCTATACATTGTTCTTTGTACAAATTCCAGGAACATGAAGATAATGGCTGAGTCAGCTAGTCGGGAACAAAACGCCTTTAAACCATTCAGTTGCCCTGAGCCTGGGTGCAGGGTGGGGAGGGGGTGCTGAAGTCCCTTGCTCTCTCTGGGCCTGATAAATTTTGCTGTACTTCACACAGCTTAGACAGCTCGGAGCTGTTTTTCCTTGCTCATCGCAAAGCCTTCCTCCCCTGCACTGCATTGCCCTATTCCTCCTAGAAATCCCCCCTTCCCCTGCAAAGCCCCGCTCATCCTTACAAATCCTACTTCTTCAAAGCCCCAATTCGCCTACAAACCCCCGCTCCTCCTTACAGAGGTCTGGTCCTCCCCGCAGAGCCTTGCTCTTCCTACAGGAAGCCCTGACACTGCTGCGTGCCCTGCTCCCCCGGCATCTGCTCTTCTCTGCAAGCCCCCTCCACCATATACACCCCGCCCATCATGCGAAACCCTGTTTCTTATTAAAAAGCCCTTCTCTTCCTACAAACTCTGGTCCCCCTACAAAGCCCTGCCCCAGAAAAAACCCTCCTCCTCCTCAGAAATTGTGCTCCTCCTGCGGAGCCTAGCTCCACCTTCCAAAAGTTTGCTCCTCCTTGCCAAGCCCGGTCATCCTAAATGGGCCAGTTTCCATCCCCTCACCTCAAGCAGCCTTATCCAGTTCCCTCCCTCTTCCTAACACTCAGCTCACTTACCACAGCCACAGTCATTGAGGCTTGTTTCTCCTCCCACTAGATAATGAGCTTTGAAAGGATGTTGACGTGGCTAGGTCCCCACCTTCACAAACACACACACACACACAGTTGCACAGTACCTGGCGCCAGTAAACAACAGGGAAAGAAACCTGATTTCGGGAACGAGTGTTGCCTACAGCAGCCTTCCCCACTCTGCCGGGCAGTCTCCCGTCTCCCCACTGGCTCCATCTCTGACTTCAGAACTTGAGTGTGGTAAGTGTGAAAGGTGCCAAGTGAGCCTTTCTTCGCTTTAAAAACACACACCCTGATCCTCTTGTGTAGGATCTCAAGATTCGTTCCTTTGGGGTAACAGTGTACCCTCTTACAGTGGAGGTCCCCTGAGAAAGCCTGCGTGCCATCAGATCCTTTGCCCCACCTGCTTCGGTGAGCCTCAAACAATCATCAGTCAGCGTGCATGCTTGCAACTAGGGCGCGCGTGGAAACTCTGGGTGGGAAGGAAGCCCTCGAAAGGACGCCGATTCCATGAGACATCTGCCAAGGGAAACAGGATCCCAGCAGCTACCCGCTGGAGTATGAGCTTGCAGACGGCTGCGCACCTCCTCTTGTGAACTCACTTCCCTCTGCACCGCTGGCCTGTAAGTGCTGGGAGGGCAGGAAGTGTCCTGTTCTTGCCATGTCCCCAGCTTTATGTATCACCTGGAAGTACTGGGATGAATAGGGGAAGAAGCGAATTCTTCCATGTCAGAGCCTTAGGCTCCGGCTGAGCACTATGGCCCCCAGGAATGCCCCTGGTCATTGCTGATGTGATGACACCATGAAGTCCCCAGCCAGCCTCTCTTTTCCCTCCTTTCCTGTTCCTCTTCTCCAGAAATTAGCTCCCTCGTGCCCTCAGCACATAAGACTCATGCGGAGTCAAGTCGGGGGCTCCTGTCGGACCACCCGGGCCTGAGCAGGGCCCGGCTCTGTTCTTAGGTCCAGGCCGGCTCACAACTCACAACTGCAGGACAGGGACTGGGATGGCAGGAGGGAGGGGAGGCAGAACAGGGGGAAAAAGCAGGACAAGCCACCAGCTATGAGGGGAAGCAGAGCCGGATGTTTCCATCTCTTTTCTCTCCTTTCTGCAGTTTTTTCAGCCTCATTATCTGCTACCTCTCTCTCGCCTTAAGTTTTCCCTCTTCTGAATTCCTTCCCTACCTGCACTTTCACTTCACCTCTCTGTTCCCTCCTACGTTGGTCCTTCTCGATTCTCAACCACTTCTCACATTCTCCTTCCTTTGCCCACCTGGTTTTCCCCTGCCTCTCTTCTTCTCCGCATCTGTTTTCAGTTCCTTTCTGTCATTTCATGGACTCTCGTTAGATCTTCTTGTTCTCTTTCTCCTTTTTCCTTCTCTTCTCCCGCCTCTTCCAGGTCCAGTTTTTTTGTTTGTTTGTTTGTTTTTCTCTTGGTCTTCTGCCCTACCGCAGGAGTCGCTCTCCTCCGCAAACCAGATTTCCACTCACTTCACACGCACACACACACACGCACACAGGGAAATGGAAATAGCTGAGTGTCTTAGTGTCTTGCAGGAGCAACTGAGCTTGGATCCCTCAGCGGGTGCTGCCAACCTCCAGCCAGACCTCTCTGATCAGGCCCAAAGACCAGCGTGATCACGGTCCCTTTCAGAGGGTGTGACAGCGTATCAGTTTGCTAGGACTTGCGTAGCAAAATACCACAGGCTGGGTGCCTTAAACAACAGAACGTTATTTTCTCAGAGTTCTAGAGGCTTTCACTGCAAGGTCAAGGTGTTGACAGGTTCAGTTTCTCCTGAGGCCTCCCTCCTTGGCTTGCAGATGGCCACCTTCTCACTGTGCCCTCACATGGTCCTTCCGCTGTGCACGTGCACCCCTGGCATCTCTTTCTCTTCTTATAAGGCCACAAGTCATACTGCATTAGGGCCCCACCCTTATGACCTCATTTAACCTAAATTATCTCTTTAAAGGCCCTATCTCCAAATATAGTCACTTTCTAAAGCTTTCAGAGTTAGGGCTTCAGCAAATGCATTTTGGGAGGACACAAATTCAGTCTGTAACAGAGAGCTGCCTGGTGCCCCACAGACCTGGCTACAAATGCAGGGTCATCCTTTTGTGTAACTGGGCAATTTATGTAACCTCACTGAGCCTCAGTTTCCTCACTTATAAAGCAAAAATAATTATAACACAATTATATTCATTCCATAGTTTGTGGAGGAATGAAATGTGGTACATATTGCTCAGGGCAATGCCAGAGGCATCACTAAGAGACAGCACGGTTGTTGTCAGTCTCTTTCTTCTCACCACCTGCAGGTCTCAAGCCTTAGAGATATCAATGTGCTGTCCTTGATTTGCTTTAAGAGCTAAAATGCTGCCAAGTAACTAAAATCCTGCTTATGTAGAGCTATTCCAATCACATGGTAGTTCATAGAATTCATGCCCACTGAGTGTGCTAATACATAAAGGACCTAGCACAGGGTGTAGCACATAGTAGGCACTTTGCAAATGTCTTCTTCCCTTTCTCTCACACCCATTTACTCATCAAAACAAACTTACGATGTTGGCATTCCTAACTCAATCTTACTGATCTGAAAGTGAATCTCCATCTCCATCACAGACCTTTCTTTTTCCAAGGGTGGTCTGTCCCCAGGGTTGCTGGCTCTTTCATTCTGAGAGCTGAGAGATCTAGAGAAGACCACACTCAGGACCTCTTGGCCCTCGAGGATGGATAGCATAGAGGACAAACACTTGGAAGCCAGTGTATGCCCAAGAAGATACACCATGTACATCATTCATGTGGTCACATTGTTTTGACTGAGACAGTCTTGCTCTGTCACCCAGTGGCGTCATCACAGCTCACTGCAGCCTCAAACTCCTGGGCTCAAGCAATCCTCATCCCTCAGCCTCTCGAGTAGCTTGACCTACAGGCACACATCACCATGCCCAGCTAATTTTTTAAATTTTTTATAGAATCGGAGTCTTGCTATGTTGCTCTGGCTGGTCACATTGTTTTGAGCACCCACTACACAAGGTCTGTCTGGAAAGTATCCAGCCATGTAATATGAAAAATAGAGACATTTATTGAAGATGATGCAAGATACAAGAAACATTGTACACAGGAGAATGATGCCCTAGTCCCCTTCAAAGCAAGCACCTTGGGACCTCACACAGTTCTCCCAGTGTCTCCTAACCTAACCCATACACGTTCACCATGCTCAGGTGTTCTGCTTGTTGCAGGCCTTCCAGAACGTGGATCACTTTCAACAGAGTCTCGACCATCTTGGAAGCTTTTGTGCCACACTTTTATTTGCGCTGCACTCATTGGATCGTCCTCGAAAGCCTTCTGAATCATCCCAATAGTTTCCATGGAGGAATGTTCAAGCTTAACGCAAAATTTGATGCAGATTCGTTATTTTCCTCACTTTGAATGCAACAGCCACACCATACACCTGCTCACCCGACAGAGTCTCTCACCCCGCTGACTAGTTCAGTGAAGTTGTCACTGTTCACACATGTGCATCCCAGTCCACTCTCCCTGGCTGCCAGGTTACATGGATGTCACACTAACTGTTCTCATTTTACTGACTATGGCTGGATACTTTCTGGACAGACACACCTCGTATACCAGGTGCTGTGCTGGGCTCTGTGGATATGATAGTGAGCCAGATTCTGCCTTTACATGGTTGAAGCTTGCAGTACAGTAGGGTGTGGGCGCGTGCAAAGAGGTAGACATTAAACTCACACAATAAATGCATGATAAAAAGACTGGGGAATGTTCCGAAGAAAACAAGAACTATGAGAAAGAATGAGGGGGCCAGACCTTTCTGAGATGGCATTGAAGCTGAAACCTGAAATGTAAGCTGAGCCTAGCAGGCCACGAGCAGGGGGAAGAGTATTCTCAAAATAAAGTCTTTGCAGTAAAAGCTGGGAGCAGCCAGCACCCCGCAGAAAGCCAGTGTGGCCACAGTAGGGCGCTAGCAAGAGGGTGATGGGAGAGGACCTGGCAGGAAGAGGCAGGGCCAGGTCATGCAGACACTTTCAAGCCATATATAAAAGCTTGTATTTTATTCTGAGCACAATAGGAGGATTTTAAACAAGGGACTGACATCATCTTATCTACATTCTTAAATTATCACTCAGGAGCTTGGTGGAGAATAGATAGATGTTCAGGGGAACAGGCTAGGATAGGGACAGAAACAGATGAAAAGACTCGTGTAGAAGTCCAGATAAGGAAACAGTGCAAGGGTCCCTCGGCAGTGGCTGTGGCACCCCAGATGAAAATAAACGCCGGTGCAGAAAAGTGGGTTCCGCATACCCCAGCCCCACCCCAGCGCAAGGTGCCTAGATTCAATGTAGGCTAAGTTATTAGCTGATGGGTGAAGCTCTAGCTGGGAGGAGAGTGGAGAAAGGATCCTGAAACGCCTTCCCCACCAGCCCCATCCAGGGCTCCCCACAGAACCAGTCGCCCCACCAAGCACCAGACTGGCCCAGCCCCAGCCCGGCTCTCGGATGCCCCCTCCAGAGGTGCCCGCCCCCTCCCTCCCTGCTCTTCCCCACAGCCCTTTGCACACACACGCCTGCCCTGTCACAGGCCTCAAAGTGACACAGCCTGGGTTCCAGCTTGGGCTCCAGCACTGATGAGCCTAAGGACGGGTAAATCACATACTCTCAATGGCCGCAAGACGCGAACATAAATGCAACGTTGAGCTAGCAGAACTCGCCAGATGTCATTAAAACACCTGTGTACTTTCTTTGTGCCTCTCGCAGTCTGCTCCCACTGGATGAAACCAGTGGGAGTCCCCAGGGGCTTTCCCAGCACACTCTGAAATCACAAAACACAGTCTCAATTCAGAAAGTAGCATGTCCAGTTCAGTCTATCAGTCGACACTTCAATACTCATTCCAAGCACTTCTCTGCTCCTAGGTGGGGTCTGGAATTGGGTCATCTTCCTTCCAGAAATGGAGGATGGCCAGTCTCCTTCCCACTGACTGGTTTTGGCACATGGAGGGTGAGGAAGGGGAACAGGATACAGCAGGGCAGGTCCTAAGTCAGCGCCAAGCAACCTGGGCCTGGCGGGCATTTACAGTGGTCAGCAGTCATTCTTGGTTCTCTGAGGGTCCCCTTCCCTGACCCTTCCACCGCCGCTCCCCTCCCCTCACACCTTCCACACCTGTGCCGCAGCCCACAGCCTCTCATTATGGGCATTTGCTCTGCCCGCTGGCTGCCACCATGGACGGGATTCCTACTGCAAGTCCCTCCTCTGGTCCCCAAGAGTCACACAACACTACCCCACTATCAAAGGTGAGTGTGTGCTTATCTGCGCAGCAGCCTTGCTCGCTGGCTCGCTCTCCCTCTCTCTGCCCTGAGGCCTCGGGCTGAGGGCACAGCCTCTGGTCTTTAGATTCCTCCAGGTGCGTCGACTCCAGGCAAGGTGTCCCCGTAACTGCAATTACACGTGTCGAGGGTGCTGCTGAAGCCGCACTCTCACCAGGCTGGGTGCACGGAGCAGCACCCTCCGACCCTCCACCTGGAGGACGGTGTTCACAGCCCAGCTCACTCCGCAGAAAGCCCTCTGCCTAAATCCTCCCTCCTCAGTCCCTGGATTATGTCTTTGAAAACTGGAAGGAGAGTCCCAGCCAACCAGGTAGCCAGAACCCATGGGCAGTTTAGCATCACCAGGTATGAGCAGACTTTTCTCTGCCTTTCATCCCCCTTCGTGTCCAGGTTCATGTCTGAGGTTGTCTAGGCTTCCGAGAGAACGCGGGTCTACGTCACCTAGTCCAGTGGCAAGATGACATACAGCCCTGCAGACACACTTCAGCTCCTGATGGCAAAGGCAGGTGGAAAGAGCCCCGGTGCCCTGCTTTGCAGCATCCAGCCTGGGCGAAGGCCCCGTGTTGGCCTGGGCCAGACTCTCTCAAAACAGCCACCCCTGAGAGCCGACGGCTGGACTGAAAGAGACAGAAAGTGAGGCCACGCCTGCCGCCCACACATGGGCACACTGGCCAAGGGCAGAGTGACCCTGGACTGGAACCAGCATTAGGGACTGAAAGGCAGAGGGCTCTGCTCCCTGGAGCTGGGGCAGCTGCCCTGGGCTGGTCAGTTGTACCTGCCGGCGTCAGATGGCCTTCACTGCTCACGCCTCCCACGTGGAAGCAGTTGGGAGCAGCTGCCGAGGGGTGTATGTGTTTGGGGACGTTTTCCCATTTAGGCTGACCAGGAAGAGAGAGGCAAGGGGCCTAAGCCAGTGCCTCTGACTCCTAAAGATGCGCTCACGGAAGAGCTCCTGGCAGCTGCCGCTGGGGGCTCCTGTCATAGGAAGCCCCAGAGCTCTGGGTTGAACCGTGTGGTGACGGGACATAAGCAGGGATCCAGGAGCAGGACCAAGGTGGGCTTCACTCCTTGTTCAGCCATTCAGTAGCTGTGTGGCCGTGAGTAGGTCACTTCCCCTCTCTAGTCCCTGCCTTGGCTATTCACCCTGGAGCTCCCTTTTCTTAACACATGTCTCAGTTGCAATTTCTTGAGTAGCATCCATCATCCCACCAGAGTGCAAGCTCCCCATGCACACAGGCGCATCTGCGGTGCTCAGCCCTGCACAGGCCTCGCCCACGGCAGTACTCAAGGAAAAGCAACACCTCAGTGAAGAATGTGAGCAGTCACTCTCCCGGGCTATAGACTCAAAGACTCTGTTATTAATGCAGAAACTGTCACAGTATCAATAATGACGCTAGGCTAGGGTAAGAGGACGTGCCATCCAGTAGGGCCACTCAGGCCACAGGATGTTGTCAGGAGGGAGAGTGAAGGATTGTAGTCTCCACCCTGGGAATCTAGAGAAGGGGGTGCTGCTTTGGTTTAAGTCACATACCCCAAATCACCCCCAAAATCAGCCTAAGCCAGTGTCTAGGCTGACAGATCACACACACACACACACACACACACACACACACACACTTCCCTGCTTAAATGGTATGGTTTCAGGGGGCCCTGGCTCTCTGGGCAGCTTGACCAGTCTCCACCCTGGGTTCAGGTGAGTCCAAGAAACCAGGGCTCTTGGGTTCATGCCCAGCTTCCGCCCTACCTGCCCCAGCAGGGCCATGAAATCACTCAAGTTCACAGGCAGCAGGGTTGCCCAGGGAAGAATACCACTGTCATCCTCTAGGAATCACACTGCAGGGCCCTGGATAAGAGCAAAGGATGGCTGTGGGGTGGCCCTATATACAACTTTAAAATAACTAGGGACATGCTATGTGGCCTCGATTGGTACTCTTGCTTCAAGCTCTGCAAATTCAGGAGTGTATCTGCACAGTTGCTCAAGGCTCAGGCTTAATTAGTCACGAGCTGTCATTCTTTTACACCTTCAATAAATTTTTGTTTCTTAAGCCCTACTATGTTAGCTGCTGTGCTAGTGCCAAGCTCTTCAAGGAATTCATTGTCCTTACTGTCAACTTCTCTAGTGAAGCTGAGGTTGTCCCAGTAAAGGCTCATGCTTGCTCATGATCTATAATTTCCATCCAGACCTGCCTGGACCTTTCTTCCACCCCTTACCCCTGCCAATTTCTCCCCATTACTTTGCTCATGTTCCCCCACCTCCTGCTTTACCCAGTTAACTCCAAACGACTCTTCTAGTCTCAGCATAGGCATCATTACCTATGAATGAAAACTTCCCAACTCAACTCATGAGACCCTTCTTCAGAGAAAACTTCCTTGATCTCCATGATCAGGATACTTACCAGGGCTTCTAATGGAGTCAACCTTCCCATTAGAGGCTCTGGTAAGTATCAGGTATCTTATGTCATGCTGGCAACGTTATGCTTGCAGGATTGGATTAATAGCTCTCCCACGTTAGGCTGTTGAATTTGACAGTGTCTATTAGATTCACCTCCGAATCTCCAGGGCATAGCACAATGTCTGACGCATAGCAGGCATTCCAGGAATATTAATGACTGAATTAAATAAATTCAATGTAAAGTATGGATAAATTCAATACATGTTTGATGGCTTGAATTTGACCAATGCTTATTGGGTTTTCCAAAAACATACAGTATGAGAAAAGGCAAATAGCACCAAATGAGAACCACTGATATGTATTTTCATGGAGCTCGGATTGGATAATTTGGTCCAACTGTGGAAATGATGGGGCATTCATGACAGGCTGACAAAGAGATTGTACCGTTACATTCTGTGGTCAGTAATACCCCCATCCTGCTCTGTTTGCACTCTGCTCAGAGCTACTTTTCCCGACATTTTGTTTTCATGACTCTTCACCTCTCTTCCTCTTTTCCCCTCGTATGTGTCTTTCAAATGGCTTCACCATCAGAAAAACCCATCGAATATGCATGCTCTTTGATCCAGACATTTCCAGCTGAAGGACTCCAGCTCGTGGGAATACTACCGTCGTTGCAAATGATATAATACAAAAGAACGTTCACAGCAGCATTGTTTATAATGGCAAGAAAATGGAAACAATATAAACATCCACCGGTAGAGGAATAGACTAATAAATTCACACTACACCACTGTAAAGAAGTTCTGATGGGGAGAGTTGCATCTGATATCTTGCAAAGGAGGAAAAAAGCAAGTTGCAGTGTCATGTGTACGTTATGTAATCTCTCCCACAATAAACTTGAGTATGCGTTTGTGTTAGCATGGTAAAAATCTGGAAGAGTACACATTCAAAGAAGGTGATCTTCATTTCTTGCTTTATACTCCTTTGTATTAGCTGAATTTGTGATGGAAGTATGTTACATTTCTAGCTTAAAAATTCCAACAATATAAGTGACATATTTGCTTGTTTATTGTCTGTCTCTCCTCACTGGGATGAAAACTACATATGGGCAAGGACTTAGTCCATCTTCTCTCACTGCTGTATCCACTGGGCCTGGCACACAGTAAGTGCTCAATGCATATTTTTTTTATGAGTGTCAAATCTATTTTTAAAAAAGAAAATTCCATTTTAACAAAATCTGTCTTCCACCCTCCTCCTCTCTGACCCCTGCATGTCTTTATTGGTGAATCGATTGGGTACTGAGGAAGCTGAAATCTTCTGCCTCCGCCTGTGGGCCTTGAATTAAGGCTGATCTCTTGCCAGCATCGCTGGTTCCCATGACAAATAGACTGGAAACCCACAAGGCCTCCCACATATAAGTGTAAAAAAACTTGACAACCTCAAAGTTCTCGCGTGATAAAGCTTCAAGTCACAAAGAATGTTTTAAAAGAGAAACCTTGATAGGGGTTTACATTCATCCATTCAAAAAATAAGAGCTGGAAAAGAACACATTAAGTAACAAACAAAGAACAAAAGCATGTACTGTCAGCCCAGTAATTGAAAGGTCACAACTGTTTAACCAGCAGATAATTGAATCTATTTAGAAGAGTTGAACAAAACCACAGAAATATAATAGATTATGGTTTAGGAAAAGATCTGCAAAAATATGCACTAAATCGTATTCTGTGGTTACTGTTTCTCTTTTAACTTTCCCTTTGCTTTATTGCAGAGCCAACACAGAGCAGCAAAAAGAACGCAGGTGGTGTCAAGGATGCACGGGCTGTCTTGCCTTTTCTTAAAGGGGCTGATTCTGAAGTTTGGGGTCCATGGTGCAGAGAGAGACACCAATCCCCAGAACTGAGGGATTTTCACATTTTGGACAAACAAGGAAGACAAAGGAAGGGAGGAAGGGAACATGTCAGTCCATATCACTTTGACCAGGTGGCTCTGGGTTTAGAGATCCTCATTTCTTGCATGTTACCATTACCACGATCTATTACTTCTGTGTTTTTGGTTTTTTTCTTTACTGCATCAACATGCTACTGTAGGGGCCAGTGCATAGTCTGGCTAAGGCCAACCAGAAAGATACTCGAAGGAAGGATGCAAGCACACTTGATCCCTGTGTAGAGCAGGGACAAATATAATTTGCTAATTTAACTGCTAGAGGCTAATGGAAATAAAGTGCAAACAGCCTAAAGAATTTCCAACTTGATCAATGATTCTTTCATAGCTATGATCTTTATTTGTAAACGAGAAATCTGTTGTCTTTGCCCTAAGCTGTTATGGAGCTTAATGTGATCCCATGCCACGTGGGTAAAAGCTATTAATGCATATTTTTTAAAAAAATAAATTTATAAAATGTTATAAGCAGATTTTAACAATCCACTCATGAATTGACGGGCACTTGGGTTGTTTCCATGACCTAGCAATAGTGAATTGTGCTGCCATAAACATTCGGGTGCAGATGTCTTTATCATAGAATGTCTTATGCTCTTTTGGATAGATGCCTAATAATGCTATTGCTGGATCGAAT
>CAUYRT010002247.1:0-55318 GCA_963574885.1 Lepilemur ruficaudatus
GAAGGAAGGAAGGAAGGAAGAAGGAAGGAAGGAAGGAAGGAAGGAAGGAAGGAAAGAAAGAAAGAAAGAAAGAAAGACAGACAGAAAGAAAGAGAAAGAAAGAAAGAAAGAAAGAAAGAAAGAAAGAAAGAAAGAAAGAAAAGAAAAGAAAAGAAAAGAAAAGAAAAGAAAAGAAAAGAAAAGAAAAGAAAAGAAAAGAAAAGAAAAGAAAAGAAAAGAAAAGAAAGAAAATTTAATGGGCAGTGCTATGTTTGAAAAATGCAACAATGTCAAGCAAAGGAATCCAACTATCTATTTAACCAAGGTTCCAGTAGCTGTCACCTCTTCCCCTGCATTGTTCTCTCAAGTCATAGGAGACTGTTAAGAAGTTTTCCTTTGAATATCTTTCAATTAATCATTTGGACTTCTAAATCTCATACTAATCAGCAAATTTGCTTTAGCAGCCTTCAAACTGGCTCAGTTAGACTCCCCAGGAGAGGGTCTAAGGAACACATAACCCTTCTTCCCTTAGGTCTCCCTCAACTGGAAAAAGTCCTCACCTTGTTTTTTATGTTCATAGTTTAACTAAAGACAGACACATTAATAAATCTGAGTTTAAACTTACCCCTATCATTTACATGTATCCTCTGCTTTACAACATATTCTTAAATGTGACATTGCAATTTTGGTTTCCAAAGAATGCTTAATATATGCTTAACAATATTCCCTTAGTCTCTGGAAATCTTATTCCTTGTATTTTGATTAACTTTCATAAAGCCAATTTATATAAATTCAATATATATTTATATTTAAAAAGGCCAAATCTTTGTAGTAAAATGGGTCTTATATTAATGGTCTGATATTGTCATAAGTAATACCTTGGCTAATGTTTGATGTGTTAATAATAGAAAAATCTATATTAACAAACACTATCTACATGTATCAAATGTTCTACTGAAGGTTATCTTAGTCTCCTGCCAGAATCCTTTAGGATATTCAGTATCAATTATTCTGACAAAATTGTGATTATAGGAAATGAGAGAAAGAGTTATTCTGTCCTGGATACATTTAGCACATACCACACCTCACTTAGTAGTGGTGATGTGTGTTCCCTAGTGTGTGCTCCACACTTGGGGTAATGTGGCCTGAACCATATCCTCTCATTTAAGAAATAGTTTCTGGAGTCCCTTTCCTTTTTTTTTTTTTTTCCACATCTGCAACAGATTTATTTTTTAAAGGAATGGATTTTGAGAGAAAAAAACATGGGGCAAAATTATGGAATAGAAAATAAATACAAATGTAAGATGTTTTGCTAATTATTTTATAACCACAACAAACTAGTACAGAGAATGCCCTGTACAAAACACAATAAAGGTTCAAAGATCAAGGTGTTCCCTTCACAAGGCTGAAAATTTCAGGCTCTGGTATTTGGAATTTAGGCTATAGTCCTTGTTTTTTGGATGGATCACTGGGTGTGTGGCACAGTCCATCTTATCTTTGAAGAGAAATCAGACTTTTAGTAGAAGATAATTCAAACACCTGCTTCCCATTTAAGCACTAAAATCCATTTACATACAAGATGGTTATTTATCATTAGTCTATCCCTGTAGAGCTATAGAATGATTCCACTTTGACAAGGAAAATGTTAGCCTAAAGTAGCAGTGTCTATAGGAAAAATAAAATCCAAAATAAATTAAAGTAAAATTTTCTGCCTGTTAATTACATAAAGAAAAAAATTGAAAGATTTATAAGAAATATCACTCAGAATTATTGATTTCTGGGACAAGAAATGAACAAGAAATTTTATAGCAGAAAAGTGTTATAATAGTTTTATATAATATATATAAAAATATATAGAATATATTTAATGTAGTTTGTTGATTTAAATAAATACCAATATCAAATTTTTAATTTTTATGTGTTCCAATAACCTTCCCAAAATATGATTTTTATTGGCACATACATATATTTAATTTTTGCTCTTTCTTCATATATAATGTTCAAAACTCCTGTAGGTATTTCGAATAAAAGTCTCACTGAGTTTAAGTTTGACAAGTTAACGAATCAATTATATCATGAATGCAAATTGGTAGTAATAAAATTTACTAAGTTATACATGTTTTAAAGGCAATTACTTTCATGTACATATAATAATCAATGCAATTCATTCTTCATAAAATTGTAAAGAATGCTGGGTATGGTGGCCCACATCTGTAATCCCAGCTAGCCATGAGCCTGAGGCAAGAGAACTGCTTGAACATTCCAGCCTGGGTGACAGAGTGAGACCCTGTCTCAAAAAAAAAAAAAAAAAAAGGAATCATGTAGTCAAATGGTTCTCATATTTTTCTCAAGCATTTTTTTACTTCATCAATAATTATTTGTTGTATATAAGATACTATGAGACATTATAAAAGGTTTCAAAAGAAGTGTTTCTTCTTGTTTTTATTTTCTGGAGGTTTTTGTTGCTATTATTGGACTTTTGTCTTGTTTTCACCATGTAGTCAATAATACAGTGTGAAGTTTGGAGATGTAAATTTATCCTGACCCTTTCATTTAAGTTAAGCAATAATGTAATGTCATTTGTAAAGGTTACTATTTTGAGAACTAGGAAATTTTGCATCAGTCTATGGTAACCCTTTCATCTTAATCAAGCACTATTCTCATCTTACTGTGAAGTGGCTTTAATAGTCTACATTATATCAAATGGCAAATCGATAACAAATTTATGATACTTTTATTCAATATGACTATATCTGCAAGTGTTTAGCCTCAATTTTTTTTTCTGATCCAACACTGCATATAACCTTTTACATAGTGCCATTTTTTCCCAAACAATTAAAAATGTTTTAGAAATCAAAGCTTATTTGAACCCAACAAATACCAAAGCTATAAAAAGTTAGTGAGAGAATCAAGAATGCATCAGTCACAGCACCAAAGACAGGAATGGGAGAGACCTGTGGATCATTCAGTCTAATCCACTGTGAAATGATTTTCTTTTACATTAAATGCATGCATGCATACTTACAATGCTGTCTGAGAGGATGCTCCATAATTACTCTGACATAAACCAAGTTAAATCATCTTTCATTTTAGATATTTTTATCTCTTCATCATGATAATATGTTTCTAGAACATAGTTTCCTTTTCTACAATTGTACTTTTAACTTGGGAAAGCAGCATGATGTAATTGATGTTCATAGACTCTGGAATAGATCTAGGTATAAATTCCAGCTCAGCTATTCACTGACTGCTTAGCCTCAGTAATTTATTAATTCATTCATTGGTTCACTGCACCATAGTTACCAAAAACATGCACATTCCAGGCACTGTTCTAGGTTTTGAGGTAGAGCAATAATAAAAAGGGCAGAGTGCCTGCTCTATTAAAACCTGAGTTCTAATGACCTAATGAACTCTGAGATGTAGGAAATGAGGAAATATCTACCTAAGGGTCAGTACAAAGATTAAACATGTCATCATATTTTAATGTGACTATGTTAAAGTATGCTACATATGGTCTCCCAGGCTTGAGTCCCTAGCCAGCTTCCTTACCCAGCCCCAGTGCCCTTCTTAATCATTTTCAGGCTGGGAGACAAATGCACACTGGGAATAATCCATGGAAGAAGCATCTGGTCCCACCAAAGCCCAGCAGCCAAGTGGTGACCCAACCAAGCCTGGTGTTTTCTATGAGATTTCCCCAGGTCAGGAGGCAAGTTCAGGTCAGCAATTATATCTCCCAAATAGAGGGAGCATATGGCCTTGTCCATCTCCAGCATCCAAATGGCAACCCAGCTAAGCCTTCATGATCTTCTTAAGGCTACTCTAGGCCAGGAGGCAAGCCCAAGTCCATGCATATCTATGAACCATAGCCCTTGACCCTGCACACATTGAATGGCCAAGTAGAAACCTCAGAGACAGCCCAGCACACAGCCCTACCCAACTACAGGTTCCAAATGACATCACTACCCTGTCAGAGAAGACAACCTTCAACCCTGCCTGATCAGAAGTGATTGCAGAGCCCATCCAACAATTTTATCTGACCCCAGGGTCAAGCCAGTGGTCTCACAGGACTGTGGAACACACCTAATAGTTCTATTTGACCTATGAGCACAGGCAGCAACCCAACCCAGCTAGAGAACCTGACACCAATCTGCCTGTCCAAAGTCATAACCAGCAGGACAATCCAGAATTCCAAACTAGACAAAATAGTGAAGGTCTATCACCACCAGAGAACATTTGCAAAGGTTGGTAGATGTGGTCATTTTCTGAAATGCTCAGGCACAAATGCAAAGAGACAAGGATTATGAAAAATCAGAGAAATAGAACACCATTGAAAGAAATTAAGTTTCAATAATGGACCCTGAAGAAACGGAGATCTATGAAATGGCTGACAAAGAATTCAGAATAATCCTCTTAAGAAGTTGAGGGAACTATTGGAAAACATGGAGAGAAAATTAATATTTGGAAAACAATTCATAAGTATAAGATGTTTCATATAAGCCTCATGGTAACCACAAAACAAAACACTATAGCAGTAGCACAAAAAAAAATTTAATAAAAGGATTCAAAATATACCACCACAAAAAAACATCAAAACACAAAGGAAGACAGAAAGAGAGGAGAAAAGAAACAAAGACTTACAAAAACATCAGAAAACAAATTATAAAATTACAGTAACAAGACCTTACCTATATTTATATTTACCTTGAATATGAGAAATGAGAAGTTTGACAAAGAAATAGAACTAATAACAAATGAAATCCTAGGGATAAAGAATAGAATAACTCCCTGAAAAAATGCAATAAAAAGCTTCAATAGCAAACTTGACAAAGAAGAAAGAACCAGTGAGCTCAAAGATAAAACACACTAAATTCCCCAAGCAAAGGAGCAAAAACAAAAAAGAATAAAAAAGATCTAAACAAGAATACTGAGCAGATCTGTCTAGAAATGAAAGAGAAACAAAAACATTCCCAGATAAACAAAAACTAAGGAAATTCATCATTGCTAGGCCTGCTTTACAAGAATTGTTAAAGGGTGTATTTAAGCTAAAATGAAATGTTGCTAATTAATAACTAAAATCATATGAAAATAGAAAACTCAATGGTATAATGAGTGCATACCCATATTCAAAATTCTCTAATATTGTAATGGTGATACATAAAGCAATTTTATCTCTACTATAAAGGTTAAAATTTAAAACTATCAAAAATAACTATACCAACAATAATTTGCTCATCGCTACAAATTACAAATGCAAATTTTGAGATCAAAATCATAAAAAGTCATAGGGAGGTAGTGAAAGTATAGAGTGTTTATGTGTGAGTAAGTTGCTATCAGTCTAAAATAGTCTGTAATAAAGATAAGATATTTTATTTAAGTCTCATAACTACAAAACAAAATATTATAGGAGTAGCACAAAATATTTTTTCAATAAAAGGATTCAAAGCATACCACCACAGAAGACCATCAAAATACAAAGGAAGACAGCAAGAGAGGAAAAAAGAAACAAAGGGTCCACACAAGCACCAGAAAACAAATTACAAAATGAAAGTAGCAAGTCCTTACCTACATTTATATTTACCTTGGATGTCAATAAATAAAATTTTCTGATCAAAATACACAGAGTGATTGAATGGACTAAAAAAAAAAATTCAAGCATATGTTGCCTACAAGAGATTCACTTTACTAGTAAATACAGACATAAGACTAAAAGTGAAGTGACAGAAAAAGATATTCCACGCATATAGAAAACAGAAGGGGAGAGGTAGCTATATTTATATCAGACAAAATAGACTTTAAGTCAAAAACTATAAAAGAGACAGAGAAGGTCATAATATGATAAAAAGGTCAATTCACCAAGTAGATATAACAATTGTAAATATACATGCACTCAACATTGGAAATATCTAACTTCTTAATGCAATTGTTAAATGATGTGAAGAGAGAGATAGACTATAATACAATAATTTTAAGGGATTATTGTATCCCACTTTCAATAATAGATAGATCATTAAGACAGAAAATCCATAAGGAAACACTGTATTCAAACTATACTTTAGACCAAATGGACCTAACAGAGTTATACAGAACATTCCATCCAACAGTACACATTTTTCTCAAATGTATACCAAACATTCTCAGGACAGATCTTATGTTAGTCCACAAAACAAGTCTTAACAAATTCAGCGGGATTGAAATCATGTCAACTATCCTTTCAAATCCCAATGGCATGAAACTAGAAATCAATAACAGGAAAAATCTTGAAAATTACACAAATACGTGGAAATTAAACAACATGCTTTTAAACAACCAATGGTTCACAGAGTAAATAAAAAAAATTGGAGACAAATGAAAAATGGAAACACAGCATACCAAAACTTTTTTTTTTTCACTTTATTTCATTGTTGAAGTCTGTTTCTGTATCAAGAATAAGCCTTAAGTGTAAACATATTGTCTTCTGAAGTCTTTTCTGAGCCTGTGCTTCCCTGGGCATGTGAGGTGACTTTGTAATTTCCCCCATATATGCAATTGCTTTTAATTGTCTTAGTCTTTAATGTCTGGCTCCAAAAGGATAAATAAAAGAGAAAATGAGGGGGAGTAAAATAAGGCACCAGTCTTTTAAGTTCCCCAGAAGCCACTTCAGCCAAAGGGGAAAGGTCTTTCAACACTAGAGGAGCAACAGCAATGACTGCCACCTCTGTGGCTATACCTCCATAATCAAAGCCACCTCAGCAATCAGGACACATATTGCCAATATTTGGGGACAGGGTCTTTATTGACCATACTGACTCCAGAAAGCTGCATGCAAATTGCTCCAGGAGTACATGCACAGCTGTCTACAACAAGGCTACGTGTGTAGGATGGGTAGCTACCAATGAGCTAGCTAAGAGCTGACATTTAACAAAGCTCACCATAATTTACTGTCCAAGCCTCGTACTGGAAGTTGTAAGCCTTCAATAAACTCTAGAGTTCCAAAATGGTTACAACCAACAGATTTTCTCAATGCAATTGCTGTCTGAGTGGGGAGACATATTTCTTGTGCTTCCTACTCTACCATCTCTTCCCAGAATCCCCTTTAGGTTTTACTATCCACTTTATGGATGAAAAAAGGAAGTCTCAGATATGGAAATCTGATCATCAATCCAGATATATGATACTTTTGGTCATTTTCCCAGTAAAAGTTATCAATGTTCCATTTGACACTTATAAAAGACAAAGATGTGGGTAGATGAATAAGCTAGTTACATCAATATTCATAAGCAAAAGTTAATTTTTTCCTCTTTTAGAAATTTTATTTATTATTTAAGAAATGTGAGCTCTTCTCTTTGGTGCTCAATTTCCAAGTTTTGATATTCTTCATCAAGGATAGAACATGCTTAGCTCAAAAGCTAGACATATGTTACATTATAGAATTCAAAACCCTTTTATCATCAGTTAAGAACCAGGCTTTGAAAATGTAAATGGACTTCAGTGACTTGTTTGTACAAATATTTTTACAAAATATTAAAAATAAAGGATGAATATGGATCCCTATTATCATCTGGAAAAGCGCTTGGTTAAATAAAAATTTTCATGCTTGGCTTTCTCCTGATGTGAAATCCAATCAGAAGTTACCTAAAATTTTAAAAACTAATTTTACTTCAAGAGATGTTTGAATTATCTAACACAGAGACACACACCAATCCTTAAAATCTCTAACCTTAATCCTTACAGTGGAAGATCTCAGTAGGTTGCATCATGGAACAGACCATGCACTTGACCTTTGGTGCCTCAAAAAGATCAAGATATATGAGGTCTAACAATTTCTCCACCTATGCACCTTTACCATCAAAACTACAGATGACTCCATCAGAAACTTGAGTTGGCCTGCTGTTCAGTGAAAACACATTATGAATGAGTTTGTCAGTGGCTCAGAATGAAACATAAATCTCTAAACCCAATGTAACTAATTCTGTATTTGTCTTACCCTCAATTAAAATTTTTAGAAGGGAATTTGACTATGTTACAGTTGCTGCTCTATTCAAAGATCTGCAATTTATTGAGACAAATACATTTTTAATTTATTTTCATAGTTGTCTCTTTTCATCTTACTGTGAATAAGTTTAATCATCAGGCTAAAAAAACTTTCTCAGTTTTACTCAGTGTAGCTGAAGTCCTTCCATTAGTTCTAGGCTTAAAAGACTCCAAGTGTATTCTATTATTCTATGCAAGATCAGGACATGGAGCAGAATGATATACCTCAGCCATTCAATAAAAAACAAATAAGAAAAAAATGCATATCACGTTTCTATTGTCAGATGCCTTCAATGTGATGAAAACATATTATACACCAATGAGCTGCAAAAGGTCACCAAATAGAAACAAACTTATTTCTCCTTTCTTTCCTGTTTAACATGACATGGCAAGCTCACAACATTAAGCCTCCAGCAAGGGCATTTTATCCATATACACTTCCATTCATTCTTTTTTCATCAATCATTCATTTATTCATTCAAAAAAAAAATTCCGAACTGGAGGAAATAATCAGCAAATGAGTTCAGTAGGAAGAAGCAACACTACCATTTGAAATAATAGCTATAAACAGTCACCACTCAATGTTAACTGTCAGAAGTTAAACAAGAGCTTCCACTCCACAAAATATCAGCTGAACTTCATCATTATGTTTTTCCCCTTTCTGTGCTGTCAGGTCCCAGATTAATAAAAGACAAGAAGTAACAGGACATTTCACACGAGAGCCAGTTCTCACTTTTAGTTTGCATATGAAAGCTTACCCAAGAATGTTAGATGAGCATTTGAGGCTAGAGGTGGAAAGAATAGCTCAGGTCATACTTTTGAAGTGTTCCAAATGCTAAACCATCCTCAAACATTCTTTGATCTGACTTGGCTCAGAAGTTCCTTGTTCCCTCTTTCTATACTCAGTTGCATTTTTTTCCGTACTGTTCTGTGAACTGTTCATCCAGCTCTTCTCAATACCTGCTGGAAATGAAAGGAAGCAATTGACTTTTCCATGAGTCAAACTGCCATCTGTTAAAGATACTGCCTCCCCCTCTTCAAATCTCTTTAGAAAGTCAGTTTCCTGCTTCCTGGTTTCTTCCCCAGGCTCAACTGGAAGCATTAACTAAACTGTGAGGTTTAATAACTTCAATTTTATAGGTTGCCAGGACAGAACAGAAAGAGAACAAGAAGTGAACAACTGCTTTAACACACAGCAGGGAAGTGTACAGAGTCCAAGTCTGAAAAACCTTCCCCAGTCGCTGGACCATTCAGATCCAGCAAGAATAGTTTATAATCATCATAAGAACAATTGCCATTGTCATGTTCCAAACCAAGCATGACAGCACTACCCTTTGTTATAAATTCCCTGTTGGCAGCACTGTAACTGGGAAATCATCCCCTCAAAATTTCCTCCTTCACTGCAGACAGCGTTTGCGAGGGGCATCTGCCATAGCCAGCTCTCCCTGTAAAGGCAACAGGATTCCCTCCGGGCAGAAAATATCATCAGACACACAAGTGCCCTCAGAAGTGCCTTTGGCTTCTTTTCCACACTATAAAATTGTCTAACAACACTATTCTGCTTTTTTTCTTCTTTTTCTTTTTTTCTTTTCCAAAACACCAAGAAGAAAAAAGCAGCACTGTAATTGAGACTTCCAAAGGGCATAAATATTAATATTTCAGCACAATAAGACGTCACAATTCATTTGCCTCATTTCACTCATTGTAGTTATGAATGTCAATGCACTTCATTTTTTTTAATTTTCAAAACAAATAATTCAACCTATAAAATGTCTAAAGGCTGGTAAAGACCTCCAAATGAATAAAAAGTTAAATGTGCTTGTAGCAGCAGTTCTGAGTATCCTATATATCTTGATTTTTCAATAAAACTCATTAAAATGGCCTGAGAGAAGGCATTCTGAATTAGTAAAATATTTAATATTGGCAGGTCATTTCTAAAGAAATGTCTGCTCTGTTACTTTCAAGTAATACTGTGAGTAGAGCTAAACCAATAGAAGATTGCCTAATGAAATTCCTGACTTTATTGAACAGATATGATTTCCCACCAGTACATCAATTGTCTGGAATGCAAATATTTACTTCTAGCGTGCTTAAGGGAGCTTACAAAGTTTACTGACACTACCCATTCAACAAATACACAGTTAGAGGTAGTATCAAGTTAAACTCCAGTATGGCCTCTATCAAATAATTTAAAAAATTAGACTTAAAGTTAATGTCAACAAACCCTTTTCAACTCATATTAATTGTAAGGAACTGCACTAAGAACTGGAGATGCAAAGGTATATGATATAAGCTTTGTCATAAAAGAGTTTACAATCTAATTGGGGACATAAGACTTACACAAAAGCACATCATCCATAATATGGCAATAAACAATAAGTTCAATATAATTTCAGAAAAGAGCTTAGTAAATGAAAATGAACAGGACAAGTATTCTAAGTAAGTAAACAAGGGTGGAGATAAGGATGTGCATGGCACGTTCAGAGCTTATTAGGTTCCCAGTCTGGTTGAAGTAGAAGTTTTGAAACACTAGACCATAATTTAAGGACATGTAGCGGACAGCTTGATAACAAAAATATAATAATTCAAACTTCATTGTAAGTGATGAAAAAGTTCAAAGAACACTAAGGAAGTGAATGTTTAAAACAGTGTTTTCTAAAAATTTATTCTAATGATGAAGCAAAAATTAATGCCCCAGTTAAAATAAGGGGCATTTTGTGGCATATACATATATACTATATTTGAGTATGTATGTGTACAGTTATCTAATTTATGTAAATTTGTGCATATTTTGAGATCAAAATAGCGATGGGTAAAGTCTCAAAACTTAATTTGAAAAGTAGAAATTAAGGGCAAATGTCTGAATAATTTTGCATAGCATTCAAATGATGTTTTTTAACTATTTGCTGTGGTTATTTTATATACTAATTCATTTATTTATAACTGAGCAATTTTTCTAAATTGATAGTCTTTATTTCTTAGAGCAGTTTTAGATTTACAGAAAAAAATGAACAGAAAATATATTCCTTCCACCTTTCCCCTAGTGTTAACATTTTGCATTGGTGTGATACATTTATTGCAGTTGATGGACAAATATTGATATATTATTGTTAACTAAAGTTCATAATTTACCTTAGGGTTTATTGTTTGTGTTGTATAGTTCTAGAGTTTTCTCAAATGGGTAATATCATGTGTCTAACATTAGAGTATCATGCAGAAAAACACTAACTGCCCTAAAAATACCCTGTGCTCCACCTAATTATTCCTCCCAACTGCCCCCACCCCAGCCTGAACCTCTAGCACCACTGATCTTTTTACTGTCTCTATACTTTTGCCTCTTCCAGAATGTCATGTATTTGGCATTATACAATATGGAGACTTTTCAGACTGCCTTCTTTCACATAATATGCATTTAAATTTCTTCCAAGTCTTTAAATCTTTACATCTATTGAGGGACATCTTAGTTGCTTCCAATTTGGCAATTATGAATAAAGCTGTTATAAACATTTGTGTGCAGGTTTTTGTATAGACAGACATTATTAACTCATTTGTGTAAATACTCAGGAGCATGAATGATGGACTGTATGGTAAGATTGTGTTTAGTTTTGAAAGAAATTGTCAAACTGTCTTCCAAAATGATCATACTACTTTACATTTTCACCAGCAATGAAAGAGAGCTCTTCTTGTTCCACATCTTCATCAGCACTTGGTGGATGCTGTCAATGTTGTGGATTTTAGCCATTGCTGTAATAGGTGCATTATGATGCCTTATTGTTGCTTTAATACCCAACTCCTAATTATATATGATGCTGAACATTTTTTATACATTTATTTGCCATTTGTACATCTTCATCAGTGAATTGCCTGTTCAGATCTTTTTCCTCTTTCTTAATTGGATTGTTTCTTTTCTTATTGTTGAGTTTTAAGAGTTATTTGTATATTTTAAATGCAAGTATTTTATCTGATATGTGTTTTAGAAATATTTTTCACAAAATATGCTTGTCTTATCATTATCATAAGAGTGTCTGTTGCAGAGCAGAGGTGTTTTTAATTTTCATGAAATCTAGATTATCAATGTTTTCTTTCACAGATAGTGTTTATGGTGCTGTATCTAAAAACTTACTGTGAAATTCATAGTCACTTAGATTTTCTCCTATGTTATCTTCCAGGAATTTTAATAGTTTTTTTACCTCACATTTAAAGGGTAAGATCCATTTTGAGTTAGTTTCTGTAAAAGGTAAATGTCAGTGTCTACACTGATTTTTTTAGCATGTCCAATTGTTCCAACACCATTTGTTGAAAAGAGTACCATTTCTCCATTGAATTCCCTTTACTCCATTGTCAAAAACCTGTTGACTAAATTTGTGTGGGTATATTTCTAGACTATATTATATGCTATTGATTTATTTGTTTATTTTTTTGCCACTGCCACATTGTCTTGGTTATTGTGGCTTTATAAAGTCTTATGCTATACGTAGTAAGTTGTGTAGTATTAGTTCAACTTTTTCCTCTTCAATATTGTTTTGGATATTCTTGGACTTTTTCCTGTCCATATAAACTTTAGAATCAATTTTTTTATATTCAGAGTAATTTGCTGGCATTTTGACTGAGATTGCAATCTACAGATTAATTTGGGAAGAACTGACATCTTAATAATGTTATGGCTTCCTGTCCATGAGCATAGAATATCTCTACATTTAGTTACATTTTTTTAAAAATTTTTTCATCAGAGTTTTATAGTTTTTCTCATATAGAACTTGTTCCTTTTTTTAGATTTATACTAAAATATTTCCTTTTTTATTTTTTATGTTTTGGTGTTAATTTTGAATTACAATTGCCTATTATTGGTATATAGGAAAGAATTGACTTTTGTATATTAACCTTGTATCCAGTGACCTTGTTATAATTGCTTACTAGTTCCAGGAGTTTTTTTTTTTCTTCAATTCTCGGAGATTTTTACATAGATAATCATGTCATTTGTGAATAAAGACAGTTTTATTTCTTCCAACCTGTATACATTTTTTTAACTGTCTTATTACATTAGCCAGGACTTCTGTACGATGTTAAATAGGAGTGGTGAGACAAAACATCCTTGTCTTGCTCCCAGACTTATGGGAAATGTAACTATTTTCTCATCATTGGGTGTGATGCAAACTGTAGCTTTAAGCACTTTTTGCAAAGCAGGTTTATTGTAGACAAATTCCCTCAATGTTTGTTTGTCTGAGAAAGTCTTTACTTACCCTGCACTTTAGGAAAATAATTTCACTGGATATAGAATTTCAGGTTAGTTTCCAGATTAGTGGGTTTTTCTTTCAACACTTTAAATCTGTCACTGCACTTTCTTTCTGCTTGCATGATTTCTGGGATGTCCAATGTGAATCTTATCCTTGTTCCTCTGTAGGTAAGGTATTTTTTTCCCTGTGGCTTCTTTCAAGATTTTCTCTTTGTCTTCAATTATCTGTGGCTTAAATATGATATGCCTAGGTACAGGTTTTTAGTTATTTTTCTCTTTGAGTTTTTTCTAGTTTCCTGGATCTACAGTCGGTGTCTGTTGTTAATTTTGGAAAATTGTCAGCCATTATTACTTTAAATATTTCTTCTGTTCCTTACTCTCTTCTCCTTCTGGCATTTCTTTAATGCATATTTATACCTTTAATTGTACTACAGTTTTTTGGATAATCTGTTCCATTCTTTTCATTCTTTTTTCTCTTGGCATTTTAGTTTGGGAAGTTTCTATTGACGTATCTTCAAGCTTACTGATTCTTTTTTTGGCCATGTCCAGTCTACTGATGAATCCATCAAAGGCACTCTTTATTTATGTTACTATATTATTTGTGTTAGCTTCTTTAAAACCCCTTACTTAGGGTTTTCTTCTCTCTGCTGACATAATTCATCTGTTCTTTCTTGTCATCCATGCCTTTCATTAGAACTCTCTTAGCATGTCTTAATCAGCTCAGGCTGCCGTAACAAAATACCATGGACTGGGTGGCTTATTTCTCACAGTTGTGGAGTCCAGGAAGTCCAAAACCAATGTGTAGATTCAGTTTCTGGCAAGGGCCCTCTTCTTGGTTTGCAGGTGACCACCTTCTCACTATATCCTTACATGGCAGAGAGAAAACAAGCTTTGGCCTCTTCCTCTTCTTGTGAGGACACTAACCCACCCTCATGACCTCATCTAAACCTAATTATCTTCCAAAAGCTGTACCTCCAAATACCATCATGTCGGGATGTTGGAGGTCAGGACTTCAAAATGCAAATTTTGAAGGGACACAAACATTCAGTTTATAATAGCACATTAATCCTAGCTATTTTAAATTCTTGGTCTTATAATTTCAACATCTCTGACATAGAAGAATCTGGTTCTGATTCTTGCTCTGTCTCTTCAGAATGTGCTTCTGCTTTTTAGCATGTGGCATAATTTTTTATTGCTAGCTGGACATAATGTGTCAGATAAAAGAACCTAGGCCTTTACTATGAAGTTTTGTGTTTATCTGGCTAGGAGTTAGTTTCTGTTTACTACTTTTTGTAGCTGTGGTGTCAGAGGCTAACATTTCTATTTGTTCTTGGTTTTGTCTACTCTGTGGTCTTTGGGTTTTCCTAAGATTCCTTATAGGGCCTGTGGCTTGTAATTTTTTTACCTGTAATCTCCTATCATTATGCAGAAGCTCTGTTGAGATAGTGATAATATCTGAGAGGAGGGGAAGCATTTTATAGTCATATAGTTAGGTTCCAGTCTTTTTTTTTTTTTCTTTTTTTTTTCTGAGACAGTCTCATTTTGTTGCCTGGGCTAGAGTGCAGTGACTTTAGCCTAGCTCACAGCAACCTCCAACTCCTGGGCTCAAGCTATTCTCCTGCCTCAGCCTCTTGAATATAGGAACACATCACCATGCCCACCTAATTTTTTCTATTTTTAGTCAACCAGCTAATTTCTATTTTTTTTTAGTAGAGATGGGGTCTTGCTCTTGCTCAGGCTGGTTTTGAACTCCTGATCCCAAGCAATCCTCCTGCCTTGGCCTCCCAGAGTGCTAGGATTATAGATGTGAGCCACTGCATCCTGCCTAGGTTCCGGTCTTTCAGTGAGCCTGAGTTGGGTAGTCCCCTGTATTTCTATTCTCCTAGATCAATTAGGCTTTGGTAAAACACAAGTTGATAGGCTCCGATAAAACAGTTTCCTTGAGTGCAGGCCTTGTTGAGGCCAATACAAATCTCCGAGTGTTTTTCAAAGTGCTTACTTTCCCCCACTCCCCACTGGAAGAAGAAGGGGTTTTTCTCTGATTTTCACAGTGATAACCTGGTGGGGCTCCTGTTAGAGGTAAAACACAAAAAGTGTGAAGGCATCCCCAAGATTAGGCCCCCTATGAGTTTTTAACTTTCAAGCTACTCTGAGACAAGCGAAATCTGTAAACTGCAGTTTAACATTTTCATACTGATACTGGCTTCAGCTGCTGCCTTCTGCTCCTGGGCTCCTTTTCCTGGTGGATTCTCTGTATCTTCCTCTTTGTTTCTCCAGTTTTTTGGGCAGCAGTTTACCATGTGATAAATATAATTATCTGATAAATATAAGGAGAGTTGTTGATTTTCAGTTTGTTCAGCTTTTTTACTTGTTGAAAGAACAGCAGTAACGGCTTTCAAGAGCCTTATGTATCAGGCTGGAAACCAGCAGTCTAACTATTCACTTTTCTAGAACTCATCAAACTATGAAATTGATCCAAGATTTTCCAGTAATCCATACAGAGATTATTAGAAATCTGAAGACTTTCAAGTGAGCATCACAGTAAATTTTGAATGCAAACATCATCAAAAAAGAAAGTACTCTCAGAAAAATTATACAATTTTAGTCTACCATAGTATGCATGCACAAAAACACTACTAACCTGTGCCCTTAGCATTCTGCTGCCTTCCTCTCATTAAGAAACAGCCACAAAACATCAGAAAAGTTAGACATATCTATGAGTCACAATATTACTTATTCTTTTCCTCCATATAAGAGGGTAACTATACGAATGAAAGAACCAAAAGACGTCCCCATATGAGATACGCACTGTTCCAGTGGACTCAGTTTTCCAATATTCCTCTTGAAGTTTCTTTGGTTGCACTCTTCACCTCCCACAATGTAGCTAGCCACACACATCTTTCAAAAAGAAGAGACTCACGGCAAATGTATTGATAAGCTTAAATTTCTTATAGCAAGAAAGCAATTTGAATAGAAGGATAAAACCAAAAAGCAAAAATATATAAAATGGGAAACATTTTAGAAATAAAATGCAATAGTTAGCCAGGCTAAGGGCCTTGCACTGTCTAGTCCAAATGTGCTAGTAGGTTGATATGAACGCAATGCAGGAGGCCTTCACAAAAATCATTTAATCCTCAAAACAAATTGCCTTTGACATAGTGTTACTAGACCTTTTTATAGATTTAGAGAAGTTAAAAAATTTTAGATAACACAACTAGTAAATGATTAAGCGTAATTTCAAACTTATAGCTATCAGGTTTTAAAATCCAAGATCTATACCAGGTTTACTGATTTTGAATATGAGAGCATGTGAGATGGCAAGACTCTACTTCAACAGTTTCTTTAAAGTCACAGGGAAGGTCTTCAATAGAACCAGACAAAGGGTAGAAAAGGACAATAAGAATTTAATGCCAATTTTCACTCCAAACACTTGTCAAAAATATCTAATGGCTTTTTAACCTCCATCATGCAACTCTCATAAGAACTAAGTTGAACTCTTACTACACTGTCATTTGTAAGTATGATAAATTTATTTTTGAAATTAAATCAAAAAATTAACTCAATAACTAAGTAAACATATTTTCAGTTAGAGAAGCTAGAAAAAAATATTAATGTGCTCTCCAGTGCTCTGTTCAGTTATTTTGAAAAAGATTTACCATGTTGGAGTTCATTTGAACAACAGTCTGAAAAGATTTCATGGTGCAGAAAATAATTTCCTCCAATGAATTTGGATCAGTAATTTCTTCTGAAATTGGATAAACCAGCATGACATGCAGGACTCAAATTGAGATCAACTTGTTCAAACTCGGTTTTCCCAAAGCAAAATATGATATAGTATCAATCTTTTTCTAATCTGTATTATATATTTGAATATAAAATCCCCAATTATATAAAACTTATTTTGCATTCACAGGCTTGTTATTTGTTTAGCTGAATTGTGATAAACTAATTCTTGCTCCATTAACATGAGGTTACTCAACCTTGAACTTCTGCAAAGAGAACAGAGCATTGCCTAGTATGTTTCATTTGCCTGATTCCCATAAGAGTTACCCACAGCCTTTTATTATCAGATTAAATGTCACAGGAAACATATCCTTTCAGCTTAAACAGCCAGGAGCTATTATTATTCTTTTCCCAGCAAGAGAAATTTGACCTCATATTCACAAGCTTCTATCCCACAGTGAAGCAGGCTTATCATTTAATTTACAATTAGATGACTTTAGTGTTTTTACTTGATGGAGAGTGCAACAATGTCTGTATCTGTTGCCTTAATGTAAAGCCCAAAAAGAAGATTTTAGAATGAAAAGAAAGCAAAAGCAACTTCAGTCATTAGTCTGGAAATTATGATTTGGCATCACCTGAGGGATAGGGAGAGAAAGAGGGTGGTGGTTGTTATTATACAGTACCTGTTACTATATTCATAACAGCTACCATGTGCTAGATAAGCATATACATTATGCAGATGGTCCCTACCCAATTTACAATGGTTTGACTTAAACATTTTTGACTTCACAATGGGTTTTTCAGGATATTATAAGTCAATCTGGACTTATAATGGTTTTACCTAGGATTTTTCAATTTTATGATGAGTTTTTTGGAGTATTAAATGCATTTTCAACTTACGATATTTTCAATTTATAATGGGTGTATCAGGACATAACTCCATTGTAAGTAGAGGAGCATCTGTATTGTTTAGTGCTTTCAAAACCCAACAAGGTAAGTATTGTAATTCTTATTTTATAAAAAATAAAATGAGGCTCAAAGAGATTAAATAACTTGTTCAAGGTAATTCAGTAATTGCCAGGGCAAAGGTTCCATACTTTGCCTGACTCCAATATATATCAATCCCTCACCCTCCATCCTCCCCAGCTCCCCAAGGTAAGAACTGTTGAAGTCCTATTTCCTGGTAGCCACACAAAGGTAAGAAGAGCCTTAACTTAATCAAAAGTAAGAATATATCTATTACAATATTGTGTTTATCAACCTAAAACAGACAACTTTACACCAAATTATGCTGTTTCATTATTCAGTAAAGCCAACAAATTCTCACAAATAGATTAGATTCTCAGGTGCTTTTTTTTAAGTCCAAAGAAGATCATATCATAGCTTTATGAAGAATCCAGAATTTTGGGAGGTTGAGGAGAGCGGATCATTCAAGCTCAGGAGTTTGAGACCAGCCTGAGCAAGAGCAAGATCCCATTTCTACTAAAAAAATAGAAAGAAATTAGCTGGACGACTAAACTACATATATATAAAAAATAAGCCAGGCATGGTGGTCCATGCCTGTAGACCCAGCTACTCGGGAGGCTGAGGCAGTAAGATCACTTGAGTCCAGGAGGTGACGCCATGGCACTCTAGCCCGGGCAACAGAGTGAGAGTCTGTCTCAAAAAAAAAAAAAAAAATCCAGAATTTGTTCAACTGGGCTTGATAAAAATTAATAGATGGTGATTAGGGACTGTGAAATTAAAATAGATTCTAAACCTTATGAAAGCTGGATCAAGATTTGTTTTATTTACTGCTAAATTCCCAGTAGCTGACATTTTAACAATAATTACTCAATAGATATTTGTTAAATCAAAATTAGATATTGTCCCTATGTTAAACCTATTTATAACTTTATATTGTTTTAAGCTAGATATTTATTTTGAAAGAAATCATTACTGACTTTAAAGATTAATTCAAGAATTTTCAGGAGACTTCATCATTAGAAATAATTTAATTGCAAGATCCCATTAGAGAAATACCATGGAAGACAACAGGTCTCTGATGACAATTATTAGCAACTTATCTATTAATAGAAGCCACAGTTGAATAATTAATGCATTATAGAAAGGGCAAATATTATAGCCAGACATATAAAATATAGTACCTTTGCTATTCTAAGGTACCATAAATAGGAATGAATACCACTGGTTTAATAATGGCTCTTTCTGAAAAGAAAAAAGTAATTTTGCATTGGTTGTAGTTAAAAAAAAGTTTTACTACCCAATGGAATATTCATAAAATAAATGTAACTTTATTCACATATATCACAATCAGAGACTGAGTCTAAGACTTACTCATAATGTACCTTTAAAAATGCTTCTGATTGAACTTGCAGGGGAGATAAAGATAACTGAAGAAATATACAAGCATATGCTTTATAATTACGGTAGCAAGGTAGAGGAGAAACCATGAGTAGATAGAGTATGCCTATTGCCCCAGTCTTTGTTAGCTAAAAATATAATCAAGATAAACTACACACACACACACACACACACACACACACACACACACATATTTTATCCGATAGAGCTCTACTGAGAGCCAGGAAGGTTTCCTGCTACCCAGCCCACAAGCTGACCCCTTCTCTATATTATTTATTCTGTAATTCCTGGCCCTGAAAAAACTCCAGTCATTTAAAAATAAGTAACAATTAAATGGTAATAATAGCAGCCAGCAATAGAGATATTAATAAATAAAAAGACCAAGCAAAAAAGGCTATAGTCATTTAAGAATTTCTGAGAGGAATAAGATCAAAGGGCTTATAAGATTTATTTATTATATCAAGATTTCTTTTACAGCTAAAGTCATTAAAACTCTATGGTAGAGAGAAAGAGAGAGAGAGAGAGAGAGAAAGAGAGAGAGAGAGAGTGAGAGACTGAGAGAGAGAGAGAAAGACATTGAGTCTAAATTCAGTCCTATGAACACTTAGAAACAACTTTTGACAGAGCTGGCATTGTTAATATGTGAGGCAAAAATAAACTGTTCAATATATTGTGTACAAAAAAATAGGGGGAAGTGAAATCAGAATCCTATATAATCTCTTTACACAAAAAATCAATTTCAGGTGAATTAGAGAGATAAATGTTAGTATGAAGCTTACAAAAACTTTCAGAATAAAAATACAATATCTCTATGACTTGAGGCAAGGAAGAAATTTTCAAATAAGATAAAAAATGCAAATGTTAAAAAAAAGATTGATACATAGTACTTAATTAACATTGCAATCATTACATTCATCAAAAACATCAGAATGAAAGTAAGTATATAACCCACAAACTATAAGAAGTTATATTAACACAGTAACTGACAAAACATTAATGAAAATATAAAGTATGCCTCCAGGTCAATACGAAAATTATAATTAACCCAGTAGAAAATTTGGTAAAAAATTTAAGTATTGGCAATAACAGCTCCTTAAATGAAGTGAAAATAAATGTGGAAATAAACAATTGAAAGGTACTCAATAGCATCAACAATTAGGGAAATGTATATTAAAATGATAATGAGTGAACATTTTACCGTGACCATAGTAACAAAAATTTTAAAATCTAATAATATCAGTGCTGGCAAGGACATGGGACCCTGGGAACTGTCATGCACTACTGATGGGAATGTAAACAGACAAAAGCACTTTGGAAAATGATTTCATATTCTCTGAATCAACTCATATATAGAATCAAGCAATCTCAAACTCAAGCACATACCCCACAGCAATGTATTCAAACTTTTTGTTGGTATATTTCCTAAATACTTTTTTAAAAACTCTATAACATTTTGCCTATTTTTACATTGACTATCATTGTTAAATCAGTTTTTGTAGTTCCAAATGATGTAATTCTATTTTAATGTAAATATAGCATTTTGAAATAAAACTATTAGATCTCTCTTGTTAATCTAAGGAATCTAAATATAATAGTAAATTTTACCAATTATCATTTATTTTAAAATGTATAATCAAGCTCTTCTTTAACATTCAGATATTTAACATCTGTCTTTTTTCTCCTAGAACTTATATCTCTATGCCACTTCTCTTACATAATTTTTGTCCTAGTGGAATATATTTTACACATGAAAGTCTATCAGTAAAAATTTTATATCAATTTAGAAAGTGAGAAAACAGTAAAGACAAAAACATTACTGGGAAAAAGAGAAAAAAAAAAATAAGGAGACTTACACTTCCAGGAAGATGAAGTAGATATACTTTTCTATAGTCCTCTCAATATTTACAACTAAGAACCCTTGATTTTATATATAAAACCGAACATAAGGAGACTCTGCAGGGTAGAGAGAAAAAAGACTGACTAGGAACCACAGAGCCTAGGGAATGACGCAGTGATGAATTCCCTAATTTGTTTTTTCGTTGTTTTTGTTTGTTTAGTTGGTTGTTTTTTTGCCTCATATATCCCAAACTTGGAGCTGGAGAAGCTGGAAAACTAGAAATGTCATCAGATACATATAAAATCCCCAACAAAAGCTTCTATAGCCAATGGAGCAAGAAAAGGGCACTTTAGCAAGGCAGAAAATTTTAGAAAAAATAACTATTCCAATTAAACCAGGGGACAAAGTTGGCTCCACTCCAACCATGACAACAAAGGCTGAGTGAGAAGATTCGACCACCTTTAATATAGTACCCCCAGCTCCTCCCTGCCAGTACTGTTTCAGAGATGGCCAAGGAGGGACCCAAGCCTTTCAACTCCTCCAGCCAGTAACAGCCCTAACCTCTGCATGTCAGTGGAGACCACATGAGGAACTGAAACTCTCAAACTCCCAATCCTACCAAGTAGTAACAAGGTGCCTCACCCCACCATTTGTCAACAGATCATTGCTAGGAGGAACCTGTATTTCTCCTTCCATCTGGCAGTAACAAAGAAGATCTTCCCCTACTAGAGTGATGTCACACAAATCCAGCTAAAACAGGTTTAAGTAAGACACACAGTCTCATAATATAATACAAAAATGTCCAAGTATCAGTCAAAAATCACTTTTCATGACAAGAACAACGAAGATCTTAAACTGCATTTTTAAAATTAATAAATGCTAACACCAAGATGACAGAGTTGTTAGAATTGTTTTAAAGCAACCATGAAACAAATGTTTCAATGAACAATTACAAAAAATTTTCAACAAATGAAAAGAAACAGAAAATTTTAGTAAAGAAACATTGTCTCATCAAAGAAATGAAATATATAAAGAACCAAAAGGAAATTACAGAACTTAAAAATACAACCTAAATAAAATCCTCAATAGATGGGATCAACAAAAGAAAGAAAGTGAAAGAGGAAAGAATAAGTGAATTAGAAAATAAGACAATATAAATTATCCAATCTGAACAACAGAGATAAACTAAAAAACAGAAAATGAATAAAGTCTCAGTGGTCTGGGGGAATACAAGAGAAAACCTGACACTTGTGTCATCAGAGTCTGAGGAGGGAAGGAAGAGGGTAGGACTATAAATGTACTCAAAGAAATAATGGCTGAAAACTTTCCAAATTTGGCAAAAATTTAAAACCCTTAAAACTACAGATTCAAGAATCTGAGCAAACCTCATACATTATAATCCTAAAGAAACAGATATCAAAATACACCATAATTAAACTCTTGAAAACTAAGAATAAAGGAAAAAACTTGAAGGCAGTTAGACAGAAATGACAACTTAATTACATGGGGAAAACAATTTGAATCACAGTTCATTTACCATGAAAAAAAATGAAGACCAGATGAAAGTAGCACAATATTTTTCAAATGCTGAAAGAAAAGAACTGTCAACCCAGGATCATATACCCAGCAAAAATATCCTTCATGAGTGAAGGAGAAATCAAAACATTTTCAGACAAAGGAAAATTAAGATTATTTACTGCCATCGAATCTGTCCTAAAAGAATGGCTAGATGAAGTTCTCTAAGCAAAATGAAAATAATAAAAGAAGGAACCTTGGGATATCAGGAAAGAAAAAAGAACCCAATAAGTTGAATTATAGATAAATACAATAGACATTTTTTTCTCCTCTTGAATATTCTGAAATATGTTTAACAGTTGATGAAAAAATTATAATACTTCTAATATGGTTCTAAATATGCAGAGAAAATATATTTAAAATAATTATATTATGAATGTGGAGGGTAAAGGGATATTAAAGACCTAAATTATCTATAGTTTCTACTCAAACTAGTAAAATGTTGATCCCAGTGGACTGTGATGTTATATATTTGTAATATAATACCTAGAGCAACCACTTAAAAAAGCTATATAAAGATACTATAGATAAATCAAAATGGATTCTTAAAAGTATTCAAGTAACCAATAAGAAGACAGGGAAAATATTAGAAATAAAAAGAAGACAGGGAAAAGAAAATAGAGGGGAAAATACACAGAAGAAAAGAAAACAAAAAAACATAAAATGGCATAATTGAGTCTTAACCTACCAATAATTTCATTAAATGTAAATAGTCTAAATACACAGATTAAAAAACAGAGATTGGTAGAGAGGATTTTTATAAATTACCTAACCATATGCTATCTTAAAATACTTCAAATAAAGTCATATATGTAGATGAAAAGTAAAGGGATGGGAAAAATGTATACTATGCAAATATTTTACTCAAATGAAAGCATTAGTGACTATATTAATCTCTAAAGTTTACTTCAAAACAAGAAAAATTACCAGGAAAAGGGGACATCAAGTAATGATGTAATTAGAGCTAATCTTCCAAGAAAACATAGCAATCTTAAATGTGTAACCACCAAAAAATAAAAATGAAAAATATGTGAATTAGTACAGCCACTGTGAAAAACAGCATGGAGGTTCCTCAAAAAATAATAGAACTACCATGTGATCCAATAATCACTAGTTCTGAAGTATAGACCCAAAGAAAATGAAATCAGTGTGTTGAAGAGGTATCTGCATTCCAGTGCTCACTGCAGCATTATTTATAAGAGGCAAGATATGGAATCAACCTAAATGTCCATCAGTGGATGAATGTATGAAAAAATGTGGTACAAATACACAATGTAACACTATTTAGCCTTAAAAAAAGGAGGAAATCCTGTCATTTGCAACAACATTGATGAATTTGGATAACATGTTAAGTGAAATAAGCCAGGCACAGAAAGACAAATACCACATGATCTCACTTGTATAGAGAATCTAAAAAAGAGAAACTCAGAAGCAGAGAGTAGGTGGTGATTACCAGGGGTTATGGGGTGCATAAGACTGACTGGATGTTGGTCAAAAGATACAAAGTTTCATTGACAGGAAGAATAAGTACAAGATAGCTATTGTATGTTATGGTGACTATTGTTAATAATTATATATAGCATACTTGAAAATTACTAAGAGAGTAAATTTTAAGTGTTCTCACCATTTAAAAAAATGATATGTATGTGAGACAATACATATGCTAATTACTTGGTTCAGCCATTCCACAATGTAAATACATATTTCAAATGTTGTATACCATAAGTATATGCAATTTTTATTCTTCAAAAAAAAAGAAATAAATTTTTTAAAAAGAAAAATATGTGAAGCAAAAACTGATAGAACTAAAAGAAATACACAAAAACAATTATATTTGGAGACTTCAACACTCCTCTCTCAACAATTAATAGAGCATTTTATTAGTCAGGGTTCTCCGGCAAGACAGAACCAATAGGATATAAATACACATAGATATATGAGAGGGAATTTATTAGGGAAATTGGTTAATGCGATTATGGGGGCTGAGAAGTCCCATGACAGGCCATCTGCAAGCTGGAAATCCCAAGATGCCAATAGTATGGCTCAGTCCCAGTCTTAAAGCCTCATAACTGAGAGCCTGGGGAGTTGGAGAGAGGAGGGAAAATTGGTATAGGTCCCAGAATGCAAACACTGAGAGCCTGGAGTTTTGATGTGCAAAGGCAAAAGGCTATCCCAGCTCCAGGAGAGAAAGAGATAAAAATTCTCCTTTCCTCTGCCTTTTTGTCCTATCTTGGCCCCAGCAGATTGGATGATGCTTGCTCACATTGAGGGCAGATCTTTCCCACTCAGTTCACTGACTCATATGCCAGTCTCTTCTGAAAACACACTCATAGACACCCCCAGAAATAATGCTTTGCCAGTTCTCAAAGTACTCCTTAATCAAATTGATTTGACACCAAAATTACCACCACAGACATAGAAAATCATCAAGAATATAAAATACTCAACAACACCATTAATCAACAAGATCTAATCAACATTTACACACCACTCCATCCAACACACATACAAAGATAGACGATATCCTGGGCATTTTGTGTACCTTATAATTTTCACTGACTGGCATATATCTTGTATAGACTAGTAAAGACTGAGGTCAATAGTATTTATGCCAGAGAACATGCACGCCTCTCCTTCTGCTAGGTAATTTATGTGAAAGGTGGAGAAATGAGACAGTCTAGCCAGGAATTGAGCTAGGTTTGAGTTTTGTTGTTTCTATGGTAACCTCCACTGTACTTCTTGCTTCAACTTTCTCCAGCATGTGTTTGGGAGTGGGGATGGATCAGCACTTTCAGTGGCTTTTTGTTTTGTTTCATTGTCGTAACATTTATTATATCTTCTCAACTTTCAGTCTTCCCTATGCATCTGCCGACACAGGGGCTCTTTCTTCAGTGTCTTTCTCCTCCACCAGGGGTAGTGCTTACTACCCAAAGCAAGGGGGATGGGGGGACCTGTGTTGCACTGTGATCTTGGGCATATAAAATTAAATACATAAAATTAAAGCTGCTATATCATTTGAAGTCTTTCCAAAGGGATAATCAATATGTTAAAGATTTTAGAGCTAGAAAATTATATTCAAAGTCATATGAATAAAGTCACTAGCAGTTTGAATATTATGATTATGTACAAATTGGCAGGATTTTAATTAGAAAAATGGCATGAATAGAAAAAAAATTTTAATATATGCTGATTGACATTTCACTTATCTGTAAGCACTTTTATGATCCTCTGGCCAATTTCACCAATAATATAGCAACTTTAGTTAATTTTAAGAAAATTTTATTCTATCACCAGTAACCAAAATTAAACATTCTTATAAAGTTGTTACATTATTTCTCTTAGAGCCATCAAAACATTCTTGAGAGAACAGCAATTGGTAAATTCATCAGATTAAATATCCTACAAATTGAACAGTTCTTGAACCCACTACTGGTGAATCGATTGTGAGCTGTATATTAGGCAAATTGTCCATTTTGGAAAATTAAATATTGGCCAATTTACCTACTTTCATTAAAGCCTCAAATATTAGAAACAACCTAAGCATCCATCTACATTAACTACATTATAATCAACCTATGGAACTCAAGTCTCCAAAAAAGAATGATGCAGTTTCAAACAAACAGAAATAAACAAATCTTCAGTAGATAAAGAACAAAGCGAGTTACTGACGTTTGTATTATTTTAATTCAGTGATTGTAAAATTGTGATCTCAGACCAGCATTCTCAGCATCACCTAGAAACTTGTTAGACAAATTCTCAATTCTCAACCCTAACTTATGGAACAAGAAATACTGGGGGTGGGGGTCTAGCAAGCTGTGTTTTAACAAGCCCTCTAAGTTATTGTGAGGCATGCTAAAATTAGAGAATTACTAGTATAATTAAAAGGAAAACATTGAAAATAAGGTTGCACACACATACACCCACAGAGATTTGTACACATCCTTCTAGATGCATAGACTATCCTCATAAAGTACAGAAAAATCTGTTAAGAACTTTTCTCTCTAAGCATGAGAACAGGGGCACTAGGGGTCCAGAATGGATACTCTAAAGCCCTGACTTCACCACTACACAATCTATGCATGTAACAAAATTGCACATGTGCCACATAAATTTGTACAGATAAAAATAAATAAATAAATGAAAGGCAAATGTAAGCATACTTTCTTTAAAAATTGGCTTAATAGTACAACATGTTCAATTTGTGTACTATTTGAATTGTTTTCTGTGAACATTTTTGACAAAAAAGCAGATTTTTCAAAAATAAAATCTACAAGCTTAAAGCTAAAGGAATCTCCAGTTACTGTTTATGTAAAATTTTTTTATTAAATGTCCATGTTAAAATGAAGGAAAATTAGAATTAAGGCAAATAGAAGAGTAAGCATTTTAAAATATTTTCTGCTTCTTTCTTAAAGCAAACTTATTATGTTTGAGGAAAAGTTACAGGTTACAGTCAAGGTACATATTTCACTGTTATGAACTTGAAACAAATAAACTAACAAGTGATGACTTTAATTAATTGTCATGCTATTACCTATCTACATATATCTCCACATGACATTTTTTGTAATGTCTGCACAAGGTAGAATATTATTTGTAAAATGTGTCAGAGTGAGAGTCTACAGGCCACAACTTTAAATGAAATACAAGGTATGATATGCATAATTCATCTCTTTCACATTGTAGTGAACTTGACAGTAACTTCAACTGAAGCTTACAAAGATGAGCTTATATAAAGTCTCTGAAGGCAAAAGGTTGCACTCATTTGTTCATTCTATAAGGTATTCCAAATTTGTATGAAATATTTCAAAATGTTTGAAATATAATTTACCAGCATAACTATAGACTTCTTTCCATTCCTAAGACATTCCAGAAAATTAATTAATTATATCACCATCACAAAAAAATGCTAAAAATATTTCTGCAATTCAGTACGATTTTCCTTTTGAGATAGTAACATAATTAAGCCTCAGCTTTTTAGACCACAAATCAGCAAAATTATATGTGAAGAAATAAATGGAGGAAAAAATTCAAGTCCTTGTGATTATTCTAAGTTATAGGTTCTACTTATAAAAGTCCTGTGGAGGTTGTAAAAACATATTCATGGAGTTCTTAATATTTGTCCCTTCAAGAAATGTTACATTATTCCTGTCCCCTTGAGTGTAGCCTGGACCCAGTGGCTCAAATCTAACAAATAGAACATGGATTCTATAGAACAAGTTACATGATATCATTTCTGATATTAGGTTCTAAAAATACTGTAGCTTTGATCTTATACACAAAAAACAATATTTCTCTTAGATCATTCAGTCTTGAAGAATTCAGCTGTCATGCTGTGAAGACACTGGGCAGCCTATGAAGAGCTCCATGTGGTGAAGAACTGAGGTTTCCAGCCAACAGCTGGCAAAGAAATGAAGCCTGACAACAACCAAGTGAGTTAGCCTAGAGATGTCTCCTCACCTTGCCTGTCTCTAGCCATGCTTTTAGGTAACTACAGTCCTGGCACATAATTGACTGCAAACTCAAGCTTTGAAATTCCTGACTCACAGAAACTATGAAGTATTAAATATTTATTGTTGTAAGCTGTTAAATTTGGGGTGATTTGTTACACAGCAATAGATAACTAATACAAGCCCTAAACAATATCATCCATTAAATATACTTGACATGCATTTTTCACTTCCCAAGCATTTCTTGCCTTGTGGAATCAGTCCTTCCTCAATCTAAATAACTCTGTTCAATCCATGACATTCCTGGTGTGGCTGACTTATATCCTCCTTGGCAAATAGGTCCAGAACCAGTACAGCAAATCAAAATATGCCATACCTTTACCACAGTGATTGCTTCAGAGTTGTACATGTAAGTTAAATGTGGCCAGTCAGAATCCTCCCAAAAACTGTTACCAGAGTTCTCGAGAAAGATATTCACCCTTCCTGTGAAATAAGAATTCTAAATTTCACATAAGCCTAAGCTGCCAAGTCCTCTTTTCACTCTGTGGAGAGAGGTGTTCTGAAAATATAACCAGGAAGATAAAAGAAAACAAGCAAATATGAGACGAAAAGAGGGTGTGTGTTTTTGTCACATTGTTTAAGCCCCCAGATCCTATTATCTACCTTGGACTTCTCACTTGGATGATCTCTTTCAGGAATTTTTCAGCTGTTGCAAGAAGTTAAGTTGGGTTTTTCTTTCTGAACATGTCAACGGAATGAGTCTGAAGAAAATTGGCAAAATTTATGAATTCAAAATACACCTAAGACTTTTGCTTCTGGCTGTGATGGGGTAATAGGAATCAGCTTACCCTCTCATGATAAACAAATAAAAATGAACAAAGTGAAAGAAACAACAGTTTCAGACATCAAACAACAGCCATCACAAGACAGTGATCCCTGTCACTGAAACATGGATAAGCCTGGAGGACATTATGTTAAATGAAATGAACCAGGCACAGAAAGACAAGTATCACACAATGAAACTCATATGTGGAGTCTAAAAAAAACTGGTCTCATAGAAGTTGTGAGTAGACTAGAGATAACCAGAGACCCAGGAGAATACAGGGGAGGGAAGTATGGGGAAAGGTTGGTCAACAGACACAATGTTATAGTTAGAGAAGAGAAACAATTTCTGGTGTTCTATTGCACAGTGGGGCACTACAGCTAACAACAATGTATGGTATGTTTCAAATAGCTGGAAGAGAGGATTTTGAATGTTCTCACAACAAAGAAATGATAAATATTTAAGGAGATGACTATGTTAATTATAATTTGATCATTATACAATGTTTAGAAGTATTGAAACACCACATATGCCTCATAAATATGTACAATTACTATGTCAATTTAAAAAAACAGTTCTCCCTACACATTTCAAGCTGCAAGGCACATTTTACCCACGGGAAGATTTCAGGCCATAATGATTAACGATCACATTTAAAGCTAAAGTGGCCTGTCAGCTCTGGATTTTTTTCTCACTGCCTGCATATTCCCACTGAACTTTGAACATTTGGGAGAAATAGTGTGCTATTGGTAACTGCTTTTGTTACCTATATAATTAAGAAACAGTTAAATACTTGAAGCTAAGCACATTTTTCTTAACCCTTAGACCTGATCATTTTTACTCAGCATATAGTTGGGAGATGTAAGGTGTTTCTATTGAAGTCTTCAATAAAAGTTCCTGCTTCTTTAAGGGAACTAACATAGATTACAATATCATATCTTTTCCCCACCATGAAGCCAGAACAGCCTGAAAAACAAACAAACAAACAAAAAATTCTCAAATGAGAAAGTAAATAAGACTATCTCATTCCAGTATTCCCTGGCTAAGGGCAGGGACTGGGTGTCTAAGAACTAACAAACTCCCAATTTACAGCCCCCCCCACACACACACACACAGACACACACGTGTGCCTGTATCTTAGAAATAGCCAAAAGGAGGGTTAGAGGCAAAACTGGTAAAATCGGCAAGAGCTTTCTGCTTGGAATTAGAATAGTAGAATAAATTAGAAGATAATGAGACAGTTCAGAGGAATAAAGTAATATGAGGTATGAATGAAGTTCAAATAAAGGAAAGAATACATAAGTAAAAATAAAAAATAAGAGTGCAGAACCATGTAAAAGAATCCACAATCTTTTTCATCACTATTACTTTCACCTATATTGATTTTTTTCTTTTCTTTCTTTTTTGTTCACTGATATTTTGGCATCATGGTTTCTAGGACATGAAGAAATGTATGGGAGTCATGGGAAATTAAGTTTTTAAATATCCAAGTATTTTAAATCACCTTAAATAATTTTATGCAAAAATAACCTATTAATATTAAGCTGCATCTTATACATAGGTTTAAGGTTGTGCTTCAGGAAATTCAGGAAGTTCAGTGATAGTGATGTATAAGCACTTAATGTGAACCAACATAAGACTATTCTACTCTTCTAATACTATTGTACAGTGAGCAAGAGATAAAAGAAACGAGTCATTGAAAAGTAGGCGAATTAGGTGGCAACAAGAGAACATTGGCTAACAAGAGCAATTTTGACCTGAAAAGAAAATAACCTCATATATCTGTTTCCCAAGTTCATTCTTGATTGATTAGAAAGAGTATTTGGATACCATTTTTAATTCTACTGATGACTACACCTCAGACATAGCTATTAATATTTAGCTGAGAAACAATTTGAAATATAAGAAAGAAGTCCTTGACTTGGTAGGTCTAAACTCTCTTGGGAAAGGAGGAAGGTTGTTAGTGAACGCTCTACCCTTAACCCCAAAGTCCTACCACAGAACACCAGGGAGGATCTTAGTCTTCTCTGGTATCATGGGTCAACACTGAGCACCTTAATAAGCTGTATTATGCCTGCCCCTCATGTGTTCCTCTCTCTGCATTATCATAATGAGGATATGAGTCAAAGAAACTAAATTTTCCTAGATAGCATTATAGGAGCATAAATATAGCACCAAAATTGTGCCTTCCCAAAGAGCAGCCTCATTCCATCCCCTTCTTGTAGTGGAACACAATAGAGGATAACTCGAACTACAAAAATAGAACTTACCAAAGGTAAAGTAAATTTTTGAAGAAATTTTGTATTGCTTAGCTGTGGCTTTAACACAGTACTTCCCTATTCTTAATACCATGAGGTAAACAGCCATTGCCTCCATCTATATTGTTTACACTCTCCCAGCATCTCACACACTCACACACACACACACACACACACACTCAGCTCAGTTCGATGTATTTTAAAGTCTCTACAATTTAGGAATTAAACATTCTTACAAATGAAGCCCTTCATTTGTGAATAGCTAAATTTGTTGCTCATTTTATAAATTATTAACTAACATTTACTGAGCACTGTGTGTGTGCCAGGCACAACTCCAAATGTTTCACCTGCATTATCTCATTTAATCTTCATGAAAACCCTCTAACAGGGAGGTACTATTGTCATACTCCCCCTTACAGAGATGAAAATGAGGCACAAAGAAGTGGAGTAGCCTGCCCAGAATCAGATAAGCTAAAATATGCTACAGTCTATGTTGAAACCGTGACAATCTGACTCCAGAACCCAATTCTAATTGCTACGTAACACTCCTCTCAAGAAACAAGTGAGAATGACTAATGTATTCAAAAACCTGAAACACTGTAAGTATTCTTAATCCATGTCAGGTGCTTTGACTTCAAAGCACAAGTGTAAAATTGAATGTTCCAGGGTTATTTGTCTAATCAAACTTGAATCCATGAAGAGTAAATGTCCCTCACTGTGGAGAGCATTTCCCCAGAGAATGGTCTTTTACTTGGCTGCGGAAGGATCAGGGTTGCACTGATGCTGGCAGGCCAACTCTGAAGCATCAGAGCTTTCTGAAGGCTTTTGCTGTGACCATGGCAACCCTTGCCTTCCAGCTGTGACACACCTGGCTCCGATCATGACAAGAGCATTTTCAGCCGGCTAAGGAGCTATGTATTTCCGCAAATAGTGATTTCAACAAAATGGTTCGTCTCCAAGTTATAACCCAGATTTTCATGTGGGCAAATTTAAGCCATTTTATAGCTATTCTCCAGGAATAAAAGAAGAGAGGAGGAAAAGGAGAGAAAAACACTTTCAAATGACATGACTGGAATTTAATCTTATTTCTCTAAGACTCAAGTAAAGCTGAAACTGAGTGTATATGTTTTTGTTCCCCAGTTTATCCAATTCATTTTTTATCAGTTTAAGACATTCATACTAAATCAGTGGCAGATTAAAGTATATTGTCATTAAAGTAAAAAAAATGGTTTTACACCTCCCAGGGCATGAGATTCACTCAAATAATTCTTTACAAAGCAAATTACAGGGTCCCTCTTTTTTGAATATTATGATTCTTTAAATGTAAAACTAGACCATACATAATATTCATTTTGAAATTCAGAATTACTGTCTTATGCTATCCCAAATTTAATAACTTTTTTCTTTTTTAATTTGTCAATTATTTAGTATTAGTAATCTCTTTTAATGGTGACCTATTTTCCTATTATTGCACAAATTATAAGATACAAATACACGGGAACACACATTAATAGGTAATTTCTCAACAGCCAAGGATGTGATTACGATGCCTCTGTTTTCCTGCTTCAAGGAGATGTCTTCTGTGCACCATGCTTTCCTGTCAGATGCTTGGATGGCATTTACAACTATGTAAAGGGTTCCAATTGTGCCATGTGGTTGTGTAAAAGCTGTAGAGCAGCCTTAGCACAATCACCATGGTGCAGAAAAAAAGAGAATAGTGGAGTCTCAGAGATAAGTGGGAGAATAGATTTTGAAGTCTGGGAGTATTCTTCATAAGGAAGAGAAAAAAATTGTGTCCTTATAGGGGGACGCACTTTTGGACGAGGGCGCCCCTCACAATAGAGCAGTGTGGCTTAGTGGTGAAGAGCTTGGTCTCTGACATTTGGGTCCCATCTCTCAGCTGTGTGATGCTGGGTAATCTACCTCACCTGACTATGCTCAGTTTTTCATATGTGACAAGGGGATAGGAATGGGACCCTCCTCACAGAGCTGTGGTGAGGATAAAATGTGCTCACACATAATGCAGAGTACTAACCACTATATGGGTGGGCAAAGTCCTGAGCAAGGAGTAGCCATGAGATAGAGAGAAGTTAGAGCAGAGAGCACGAAAGAGATGTGGGCAGGCATGGGGAGAGGCAAATGCATGGAGAGGGGCCCAGGCATGTCAAGACTGTGCCCTAGTGCCATCGTGGAGCCTTCCACTCTCAGCCTGGGGCCTGTGTGTTCATCTTCTCCAGAGCACCTTGGCAGCCTGGCTTTGTGGCTAGCATTCTCATTTCTTATTCCCACGTGCATCCTTACTACAAAACCCAAATTCCTGGAAGAACACTGATTCAGCCTCTGCTTCTTGCAATCCAAAAACTTAGAAGAACAGGCTGCTTTTTGGGATCTGGCAGCTAGAGTTTCAGAGCCCAGGGTCAATCACTGGCACAGCCCTAGCATGTTTGTCTAGCAAAGCTGGGGCAGCTGAGCTTGGCCCCACGATCTGAAAAAGCTGGACTTGAATGGCTGAAGCTCCTGTTCCTGGAGGCCAGCCCAGAGTCCTCACCATCAGAACTGCCAATGTGCCCATGTGAGCCAGCTGGTGTGTGGGACTGGTCTCTGCCCATCCATTCTAGCCAACCATGGAGGCCTGTGCCAGTGCCGTCACCCTGTCCCAGCATGAGGACTACAACAGGCTAAGTGTGCTGGGAGTGGATGGGTGGCTGGAGATGTGTGCCTGACCCTATATCTTTATGCAGTCCTTACCCTAAAACTCACAAAGCCTGAAGCAAAGGCGCAGAGGTACCTTGCTCAGCCCACTTCTCTTTACACCCCTGGCTCCATCCCACACCAGCCAGGGTCTCATGCACATAGGGGTGAATTCTCTGGCCCACAAGCTCACAATCTATCTGTACTGGTCCCTATCCTCTAAATAGCCACTTTTTGGCCAGCCTTCAGGCCCAGGGGTTTGCAGGCCAGTGGTGAGGTCCTCCCTTAGAAGGGTGGATGAGGGAAGAGGCCCCTGTAAACCTTGAAAGGCAGTTCAGGTCTGTTTGGTCTGAGTTCAAAATTACCTTAAATGTGGCCCAGAAGGGGATGTGGATATAGAGTAAATATTGTCCTTATTCCTTACACGCAGCACCCAACAAGAGCAGAGGCTTTGCTTCCAGCTTCTTCCTGGGCTATGGATAACAATGGCTTCATTCACAAAGTGCTTGCCATGTGCCTGGTACAATTCTAAGTATGCTTCACATATTAACTTATTTAGTTGTTAAACAGCACTGAATTATCATTATTCTTAATTTACAGATGAGGAAACTATGGCACAGAAAGATTAAGTAACTTGCCCAGGAGCACATAACAAGTGGTGGCAACAGGATCCCAACCCAGGCAGCCTGGCCCCAGGCTCTGGGCTCTAACCATCTCACTTCACTGCCTCGGTAGCTGAAGTGGAAGCAGGGCTCCCCGCCCACACCAGACTCCAGCCTGGACCCAGTGGAAACATAGAAACCACCCTCCTCACTTTCCCCTTCGTGTCCATGTCTGTGAACACAGCATCTCACGCTCAGCCTTGTCTGCCAAGGAGCCTCCCCAGGCAGCCCATAGGCACACATAAGGGAGGCAGCCTGGGGAAGGGGTGTCTGGAAGGTTCTCCCCCTTCAGATAGCATAGGGACAAGGTTAAACCTAATACAGTTGCCTTCTGTATCTGCAGGTTCCACATCTGCACATTCAACCAACTGCAGATCAAAAATATTTTTAAAAAACAGTAAAAATAATATGAATAAAAAACAAATGAAAATAAATTCTGGCACATGTAAGGTACTAAGTGGCATACCTGAAACTTTAAAAGCAATAGTTACTGTCCCTATTGCTATTAAAGAGAAGGAACAAGAGGATTTCAAACACCTAAGTGTTTGGCTGAATAAAGTCAGAAATAATATCATTCACCTTTCCTAACACATTTCAGGAGCATTCAAAACAAACCTCTCTTTGTTATTAATAACAAGGACTTCCTCCTTGACCAAACGTTAGTCAGGCTCCTCTGAGCCCTTATCTAGATTAGGACTTGTCATTGGTCTGCTGAGCCTCGTTGTAGCAAAGAATCCTATTAATACTAGTTATAGCAGGAATCCTGCTAAGCTAGTTTAGCAAAAATCCCCCCAAACCTAGATATCCAATGAAGTTTCTTGTTCCCCACCCTTAGTAACCAAGTTCCTTTAGTTCCATCTAATGAGTCCTTCACTCTATCTATTCACTGTAAATCCCCAGCTGCCCTTACTGTATTCAGGGTTGAATTCAGTCTCCCATATTGCAATCATCTTGACCTCCATGTCAACGGTCTTGAATAAAGCCTTCCTTGCCTGTTTACCTCTGTCTGGTGCAAGTTTTCTCTGACATTTGTCAAGATAAGACCAACACTCCCTTTAAAAAGGGGTAAAATAAAAGATAAAAGGAGAGAGGAAGAGAAACAAGGGGCATCCCACCCTCAACTCAACCCTCTTCTTGTCATTCCAAGTCTTTCTCACCCCCAACATGGCCATCAGTGCTGGGGCAAATGGTTCAAATGTAAATGAAGGATATCATCGAAATTCATATGTATTAAAGTATAATTCATCAACCATCACACTGAAAGGACTTAAAACTGAGAAAATATGGTGTAAGGGGCAAGAATTGGGGCACTGGACCCACAGAAGTAGAGGAGGGAGTCTGTTATGAGGAAAAAGGGGACCAGATGGAGGCCAAGTACTTGAAACACAAACTGATCCCTTTACAATGTTGTTAAAGGTGATTCTGTGATCTATAAGGAGAAATATTTTTATCAAGCATAATTTATCAGGAACATTTGCCCTTTTATGTACACCCCTCTTTTATATTAAAAACATAACAAAATCTATGAAGTAGTAAAAATGACCACCCAATGTCATCCAATACATGACATGACCTTTGTTCAGATTGATCATTCATAAATATTTATGCCTTTGTCATTGATATTAATAATTTTCTTCTTTCCCTTTTCACCTCTTTGGCTTCCCATCCTTCCCAAGCATAGTGAATAGCATTTATTTTATCTTTGCCTTTAACTCTGGCCACAGTGTTTGCCTAGTAAGAGATTTCTCTCCTGCCAGATTACAAACTCTCAGGGGGCAGAAAAAAAATTATTGTTTTCATATATTTAAGCATATTGTCTTATTCCATTTTGTTGCTATAACAGAATATTTGAGACTGGGTAACTTATCATAAACAGAAATTTATTTAGCTCACAGTTCTAGAGGCTGAGAAGTCCAAGAGCATATTGCCAGCATTAGATGATGGCCTGCATCATCCCGTAACAAAAGGCTGAAGGGCAAAAGAGTACATACCAAAGAGAGAAAACACAAGGGGCAGGTTTGCTTTTGCAATAACTGACCCACTGTCATGATAGCTACATTAATCCATTCATGAAGGCTCTTCCCTTATGACCCAATCACCTCTTATTTGAAGTCACCTCTTAAAACTATTGCATTTGGGATTAAGTTTCCAACAAAGGAAATTTGGAGAATTTAAACCATAACACACACTTAACAGAGAATCTTATAGGCACTGTGTAAATATTAGTTGATTGAATCAAATAATTTATTTTTCAAAATACATACATACCATTACAACCCAGAAGCCAGTTGAGCTACTCCACTACATAAAACAGAGCTTTTGGTATTTCTCTAACCTGATCAAAGCACAGTTTCACTAACTTCTCAAAAAATCCTTTCATACCGAGTGCATGCAATTGTGTTATTTCACTAAAGATTGAAAGAATGCACAGGGTGAAAAGGGCATCACACTTGTGAAGGTTAATTTCATGTGTCAACTTGACTAGACCATGGGGTGCCCAGATATTTTGTTAGACATTATTCTGGGTGTGTCTGTGAGGGTGTTTCTTGATGAGACTAATGCTTGAGTCTGTAGAATGAGTAAAGCAAATTGCCCTCCCCAATGTGGGTGGCCCTCATCTAACCCATTGAAAATGTTAATAGAGTAAAAGCCTTAGTAAGAAAGAATTCTTTCCTTCTCACTGCCTGACTGTGTTCAATCTTGGACTTCGGTCTTCTCCTATCTTCAGACTTGGCTAAGACTAAAACTTATACCACCAGCCCTCCTGGTTTTCATGCCTTCAAATTCTGACTGGAGCTACACCATTAGTTCTTCTGGGTCCCCAGCTTCCCAACTGCAGATCTTAGACTTCTTGGCCTCCATAATCAAGTGAGCCAATTCCTTATAGTAAATCTTCCCAATACTCACCTGCCTAGCTTAATCACTTGATCAATTTTTGCCCTTCCTCTTCTCTCACTATTCTTTCCTGTCTGCCACACATATTCTCTATTATATAAAATAAAATTATGCAAACTGTTATGTGGACAAAAGTACATGGGGTGGAAAAGACCTTGTTTAAAATGCAGATTTCTGGGCCCCATATCTAAGATCTGGTGCCTTAATGTGGTGACTCTGGATGCAGTAAAATCTGTGATTACAATTTGAGACACAGTGATCTGCACTAAAAGGCCCACACTGCGATCTGTCAAGCAACAGTACCTCTGCTCCCGAAAGGGAAGTTTAAAACTCATCTATTTTCTTCTGGAGGATGCCTTTTGGCTTCCTTATGCACCCTAAGCATCTTATCAATGTGAAATATAGCTGCAAGAAATTTCCCAAAATTATCACTTAGAAAAGAGCATTCACCTTATAATCAAATATGAAGGACTCTCTAAATTTCTTTATTTAGACCCATAAAGTCCTGTTTGAAGAAGACATATTATCCAGAAACGACCTCAATCAATGATAGTTTACACTTCTTACCGAGTCATCTGACATAAAAAGAAAAAATTCTTATTCTGCATAAAAATAAGAGAAATCTCACAGATTTAATAATTATTCCTTGGGTATGGATTCACAGTAAGAATTATTAGATGTTATTATATATGAACCTTTTAAAGATTTCTTTAGAAAGCAATACATAAAACAGTTAAATTGTAGAGATCACCTACATTCAACAGAATGAAAAAGAAAAAAACTGCCCTAACACTCTGTGAGGAATAATGGTGGCTTATGACACAATTTTTTATGACAGAGCCAAACACAAAAACATAGTGCTGGATCTCAACTTAGAATTCGAGATGTTAGACCCTGGAAAATTGTTTTCAATGATTCAAAAGAGATGAGAAAGACAGATACCAAAGATAAGGAGAAAAAGTCTCAGTAACTTTTTTTCATGAAGTGGAAAAAATCGTTATTTCTAAATTAATGCCATATTCAGTTTTAAAAGAGAAATAGCTAATATCAAATGAATGCTTACTATGAGCCAGGCCCTCTTCTTAACACCCCAATTAACCCATACACCTAAGTGTAGAGAGAGCTCTAAATGTCCCCAATTCAGAGATGAGGAAATGGATGTACAGAGTGGCTAGTAATTTACCAAAGTCATTCCCCAGGATGAAGCCGAGCTAGGATTTGAACTCAGACATCCAGATACGGAGGGTGCAGGAGCACCAGGCTGTTATTGCTCAGCTGTATGTTTTTCTACTCTATTCATGGAGAGAGAGCATTTTTCTAATTCCCACAAAGGTACTATGTAGATTATCAATCCTGAGAGCACATGCATATGTGCACACACACACACACACCCCTGTAATTAATAATAAATTCAATATTATAGTCATCCATTACACTCCATTTTGCTACATTCCAAAGAGGTTACATATTCCCATCAACCAGATAAATTGTTTTTGGAGCTTCTTATCAGGAAAATGAGGGAAAGTAGAGTATGCATAATATTTTCTCCATAAAGCCAGTAGCTCTACTCAATGAAGATATTTTTGTATCAGCTGCTAAGAAAATAATTTTTCACCCACTTCCTTATAAGAAAAACAGAGGACAAAAGAAATGTATAAAGCTAAGCAAAACATTGCCTTCGAATAATTTTTAACATTTAATTTGACCTAGTTTCTCTCAAAGGCACTCTTCATAGATAAATTTTGAAGAGTTGAATTCCATTTAAGAACTTGCAACATCTATTTTCCGTCTACACTATACGAGGCAATAGAGTATAGTGCACACAGACTTTGGCTCCAGATTACTTAGATTCTAATCTTGATTGTATTTCCTGGATGAGCAGCTCTGAGTAAGTTACTTAACCTATCAATTTCCTTATCAGTAAAACAGGGATAGTAATAGCACTTTCCTCAGAGAGTTGATGAGAGTATTAAGTGAATTCAAGAGTGCCTAGCACTTGGGAGACACTATATAAGTGTCAACTAGCATGCTTATGTAGCCCAACTAAAAACAGCTTTCAAATGGTCCAGAATAACATTATCTTTATTCCTACTATTCTTTGACAAGTCAAAAATTCAAGGAAAGTGTTATTTATCTTCTTTCTCTCATTTTCTGGAGCAACATGAAACATTTCCTTTCTAAAACAAAACACCCTTCGTTAGTTTTCTCTAACTGGCATTTTCCCTTGAAATGGACCCTTGGACCCACTGACTTGGAAGAAGTCTTACTATCTAAAAAATAGAAGTTATAAAAATTCTTCCTTTAATAAAATAGAAGTTATGAAAATTTACTTCAGCTTGAGTTTTCAATTTACTCCTTAAAAGGAAATAAGGAATCAACTCCACAAGATATCTTTTCAAAGACCAAAATTTATTTTTATATAGAGGAAATAATACTAATAAAGTCACCCATTAAACACACAGACACACATACTCAAATCCTTCATTTAAAAGTTAACATTCCTGCCTGCCAAAAATAACTCACTCTCTAGTATCTTTAATACCAATCTTTTGCTCATTATTTTTTCAAGTCTGACTTTAATAAATGTTTTAGTCTTATCTACTCCAGGAAAAAGAATTTTATTTCAACCTCCTACTTCTTTCTTTCTTTTTTTTTTTTGTTCCAAATTCTCCAATGATTTGTGTATGATTTCTGATCATGTCTTACCTACACATTCCCCTTTTAAAATCTGTCACCCCTATGCTTGTGTAATGCCATTTTAGGAGTTTACCAATGGATTTTTAGTGAAAAACCAGGCTTTCTTCTACATTTTGGTTTCTGTTATTTACTGGTGACCTCTCTACCTTTTCTCCTAATTGTTGTTGGTTTTCCTCTTTGACCCTTCCCACAGTTCCCATCTTAGCCCCTCTGATCCTCTCTCTTCTGACTTGATCTTCCTACTTCTTCAGAGAAATGATGCTTTATCAGAGCTTTCAACATTACCACTATGCTGATTGACTCTCCACTCCATGTATTATCAAAGGGCCATTTCTTCACTTGAATGTCAGTCACCATCTCAAATCCCAAACATCCAAACTCAATGTTTTCTCACTAAAAGAAAATCCATTCACTCCCTTCTGTTTCCATTGATACCACCATTTTCCTAGCCTCCAAGTCTTCAAACCTATTAAAACCATTCTCGTCATCAAAGCAAAAATTGCACTGTACAAAATTAAAGAAGCAAAGAAGACTTTATTAAAGCTTATTGCAACAGGAAAAAGAGGTCAGAACTCAGTCTGAACTCAACTCTGCTAAAAGAAAGGGCAAGAGTGTCTTAAGCACAGGGGCAAGTAGTAGAAAAGTACTGGAGGATGTAAGGGGGAAATCATAGGCACATCCCTGCTTATTAATTGGCATTATCCAAAGGAAAAACAAACTTCTCATATCTTTATGACAGGGGATAGGTATGCAACTTGGAGCAAGGCACCTATCCTGGCACAGAAACTGGGATAGGGGGCAATATCTTCAACAATGATTACATTTCAAGGGTCCTTGAGAAAACATTCCTGGGTTGTAAAACTGGCACAGGGCTTTTAAAAATATTTACATTTCAAAGGGTCAAAGAGAGAATTTATAATTACAAGATTTCTAAAGTAAATGCCCTAAGAAAAGGGAGGTTAAGGGAACTAGAGTCAGATAGAAGCCTGTCTAAAGTTTAGTCATGCTGAAGGGAATTTTAAGGCCATCTTCAGTCATCATCTTCATCACCCACCAACAATTACAGAGAGCCTATTACAGACATGGCCCTGTGACAAGAGTTTTAGGTGCATAATCTCTATACTTTCCCTTCACTGACTCTCTCACATCAATTACCATATACTGTGTTATCAGTTCTAGAGCTAGAAGACAACTTGGATAAGCTGTTCCATGCTGATGACTAGAAGTGTCTTGAGAATAAAGTAAATATTTTTGAGTTCTATTTATCCAATGTGCATTAGTCACCTGGGACTGCCATAATACATACCATAGACTGGACAATTTAAACAACAGGAATTTACTTCTCATTGTTCTGGGGGCTGAGAAGTCCTAGATAAAGGTATCAGACAGTTTGGCTCCCAGTAAGAGTCTCTTCCTGGCATGCAGATGGCAGCCTTCTTACTGTGTCCTTCCATGGCAAAAGGAGATTGAACTCTTGTTTTCCTTCTTTTTCTTAAAAGGACACTAATCCTATTATGAGTATCCCACCTCATCTAAACCTAATTACTTTCCAAAGGTCCCAACTTCAGATACCATCACACTGGTGGTTAGGGCTTCAATATATGAATTTGAGGAGAGCCAAACAATCAGTCTATACACAGTGATAGTTTGGTTGTTTGGAAGGATTACTTACAAATTTCTTATGGAGATTAACAGCATGATAAATGTGATCCCTATGTTTCTCAAGTAGCTGACTGTTTTGACTGAACCAGAAATCAGACAGTGTTTGAATTTTGCAAAACCATCCTTAGAGCTCCTTTGTGTGTTTGCGCAGATAGTGCTACCAAATATCATATCACTTTGTTGGAACTTAACTAGCTCAAAGTGTGACATAACCTTGAAAACTGATCTTAACCACAGTCCTAATTGGATGGAGGTAAGAGGCAGAGGATGGAAGGCAAGAATCAAATGGGAAGGCATTTAGAAATGTACTAATGTGTTCGACAGGCTGGGGATCTTCAAGGTAAAGTGAACTCTGGGAGAGAATATGATGTTTGTTCTTAAGGAAAACTAATAATCAAGTATGAGCAGCAGGACCTGAGCTCAGCATACAGCAGCCCCTGGGGGGCCCTAAAGCTATATTGGGGGAACACTTTCTCTAAGACCTGGTCATGAAAGGCAGTAGGTGTTTCCTACTGTCCAGAGAGGGAGAAGTCTGGCAGGAGTTAACCGTGCAGAGGAGGTCAGCAGCAGTGTGGGCTGTAGTCCGCAGCAATGAGCTCCAGTGGCCTGGAGGAAGTGGACAGTCGCATGGGCTGGTGTTCCCCTTCATGGAGATCAGCAGCACAACAAAAAAATGGCCACAGTACAGGCAGGGACCTTCAGGCTGCTAATGTGCAAAAGAAGGACCCTGGGACCAGCAGGCAGCAGAGCAAGTGGAAGCCAGCACTGCCATCTCTGGTTCTGAGTGAATGCAAAAAATCCCCTCCTGGAAATCCCACCTCTTAGCAGAAAATAAAAATACCCAGAACCTCAGTTGATGGGGCATAATGATCATTAGCTAACACACATGAGAATTTATATTTAGCATTTAGGTAAGCAAGTACTAGAAAAAGACTGATTTCTTTCTCTCCAAGAAATTGGGGCAGAAACCATCAAGATTTAAATATTACTATAAATGTGACACTTATTTACTCACTGGAAATTGAATCCCAACATGTGAAATTTCAAGTCTAAATTATCAGTAGAATTATTGCAATTTTTCAGTTAAGAGGCTTCAACATGAGTTGGTCTCTGAGTAGGAAGTGATTTTGTTGTTTTCCTCTCTCCTTCTCTGCTTCAGCCAACATACTCATACATATATAGAGTATGTATGCCCACAGATCATTTGACAAGTGACTTATCTATGCCTCTATGGGAACATAAGAATCAACTTCAGAATTCCAAATTTTAAAACACTGGACATGAAACATTCGAAACTGGAATCATGTGCTCTATCTATACAACTCTTTCAAACGATGACATGACAGATAGCATGTACAAAATTTTTTAATATATTCCTTTAAATGAATTTTCATATCTTTTAATTGGCATTGTCTTCATCCTTTTAGAGTGGAAGAGAATTATTTTCACTTTAATTTGAGAAAAAGAGAGATTTTTGGTTGCCAACAGATGACGTGGTTGAATTTTAATGTTACTTTTTTATTTGTTCATTTGATGTGCTGGTAGGTGCTGCTTCTGTGTACCTCTGTTTATATACTGTAGGAAGCAGGGTATGGTAGCATACGTGGCACTTAACTGTGCACTGTGCAATGTCACATTTAAATAGTTCTGTTTCTTACTGTTACCCCAAAATTGGCCCAGAATCCTTGGGAGCTGTTAAGAAAACAAGGCATCTTTACCATGATCCATATAAACAGAGCAGTGGGAATCTGAGAAAAAAGAGAAAGCAGACAGGTTTGGAAACAGAAACTTTTTCTTCAGGCATGGGAGCCATGGTTCTCTGAAAACCCCAGTGTCAGGGAAGAGAACATAGGACCAGAGTAAGTACATTCCCCAGACTAATGACCGGCACACCGTGGAGAAAGCCATGCGGACCTAACTAAAAGCATTTGGTCTATCCCTTTGAGTCTTCTCCAAAGCTTCTGAGGTAGCTTCTGGCAGATGACTCCCAAACACATCATAGCAAAGGCCCCAAACAGCATTTACTGGTGTTTGCATAAATGGAAATACTTGGACATCAACAGACAAAATCCAAGTATCTCTTTAGCTTCATCTCCTTTGTTTCACCAAGCCCTCAATTCCAGCCCAGGCTAAACCTCTCCCATGCATTCCTGCCTCATGTCTTTGTTCAGGATTTCTCACTAGCCTGAAACACCTGTCATCTTTCTAACCTAAATCCCACTTACTTTCAAGGCTCTGTTTGCATGTGCTCCAGGTAAAGCCTTTCTCTATTACCAAGCCTGAGAAGATTCCTTCCTCCCCTAAACTCCTAGAAAATTTTGTGTTAGTAATCATGTGAAAGTTCCTTTCTGATTGCTTTGAATTGCTGTTTAAATACAGACATATCTAACTGTCTAGCATTTTTTAAAATGTCTCATAGACTTGTTTCATAAAATACAGCCTCTGCTCTTAAAGAGTTTATAATACACAAGTTCCTTTGGGTCAGAAGCCATGTTTTGTGTCTTTGCACCAACTATTGGTGTTTAGCCTTTTGAGGCACTGAGAGTACACAATTCGATCCATCACCTTCTGAGAGTGGCAAATGTTAATAATAAACCCAGGTAATCCCATCCTTTCTCAAACTCAGTTCCTGATTTATTTTAGACAGGTAAAGATCAATCAGATTTTTAAAGATTTCCCAAAGGTGAATTTTCAAAGCCTCTTCTGATCTTTGCCATTCATTTGAAAATTATCCCCACAGTTGACCTGACTTCATTCCACAACTCCCTTCATATCCAGACCACATTCACCCAAATTCCTCTAGTTCAGTGATTCTCAACTAGGAGCAAATTTACCTCCCAAGGGATATTTGGCAATGTATGGAAACAGTTTTGGTTTTCACAAATGGGAACATACTCTTGGCATCTAGTGGGCAGAGGCCAGAAATGCTGCTAAACATCCCACAATGCACAGACAGCCACACACAACAAAGAATTAGCGATCTCAATAGTGCCAAGGTTGAGAATCACGGCTCAGTTAAAAATAATCTCCCTCTTTTCTAAATTCTTAAAGCACTTTGTTCCTTTCTTCCTTCTAGGAACTCCCATTTTTTACTTTGAAATTTGGGGGAAAGGGGCCATGCTTTCATCAACTTTCAATTTCCCCTACTCTCAGTACTTATCCTTATGCTTCCACCTAATTCCAAAGAATGCCAGCAAATTCCAGCACAAAAAAGCAGAAATCTTTAAAATAATAATATCTAACATATATTATACTAAATGCTCCCTCTCTTCCAGAAAGCAATGCTTAACAAGGATTATCTCAATTAATCCTCCAATAACCCTGTGTGAAAGGCACAGTTATTTTACAGATGAAAAAACTGAAGGATTAGAGAAGTTAAGTAATCTGTTCAAAATCACACAGCTAATAAAGACCCAAGATTCAAACACACACAAAGTGACTCCACTGGGACTGCAAGTTAGTACAACCTCTGTGGAAAACAGTATGGAGATTCCTCAAAGAACTAAAAGTTAACCTACCATTTGATCTAGCAATCCCACTAATGGGCATTAACCCAAGGGAATAGAAGTCATTTTATCAAAAGACACCTGTACAAGAATGTTTATTGAAATACAATTCACAATTGCAAAGATGTGGAATCAACCCAACTGCCCATCAATTCATGAGGATTAACAAAATGTGGTATATTATGTGATATATGTATACTATCACAGCCATGAAGAAGAATGAATTAGGCCTTTTGTAACAATTTGGATGGAACTGGAGACCATTATCCTAAGTGACATATCTAAAGAATGTAAAAACAAATATCACATATACTTGCTATTAAATTGGAGCTAACGGATGAGCAAACATGGGCACACAGAGAAGTAAAACTCAGTGGAAATCAAGCAGGGGGGAGGAGAAGTTGGGTGAAAATCTACCTAATGGGTACAAAAAAACACTATCTGGGTGATGGGCACACTTATAATCCTGACCCAAGCATGACAAAATTGATACATGTAACCAAAATTATTTGTACCCCTGTAATATTTTGAAATTAAAAAAAAAAAACAAAAAAAGAAGAAAGTGAAAAAAAGTGACTCCAGTGACCCTCTTCTTAACCAATGAACCATACCATTTGTACTCTACTAATACTGCAACCATAATCCTCATCTATAACCCCAGATCTTTGGTAACAAGAGAAAAGGATACTTTCACATAGAAGAAAATAAATGCTATAAAATAAGTTATTTTCCTAGTATATTAACCAGATGAGCAGTGTCAAAAAAAAAACACTTATTTTTGATAAGCCGCATCTATCATGTGCCTTCCATTCTTCAGAAATTATATTGAGCTCTGTGTTTATAAAGACAAGTGAGACAGAATCCCTGACCTAAAAGAGCTCATGATGTATTAGGAGAGAGAAAGAAAAGATTGAACAATTTCAACCTGGCAAGGCTGCTACTCTACTAGACCAGTCAACAAGGTGTTATGGGGAACTGAATAGAAATAGAAAAATAGACCCTATCTCAGCCTGGGAGGGCAATACTGCACTTAACTCTTAATGGATTAATAGGCAACATGGAAGTTGTGCCCGCAGAGAGAAAAACAAGAAGACAGGCCTATGAACTCAGTTGTGAAACTGCTAGTAATTCATCTGCCTAAGTAAAAAGTTAAGTATAAAGCAGTTAACATGACAGAAACTTTAAAAAGAGGAGTCAAATGATAATGCACTTTGTGAAGCTGATTGTAATCCTCAAGGCAATGGGATATCACAAAAGGGTTTTTAAGCAAGAGAGTGACATGGTCAAATTTGCCCTTTTAAAAGATCACTTGGGCAGCGAAGCAAAATACATATGCAGATGAGACAAAATTATAGAAAATGGTTAGGCATTTACTGCAGCAATCCAAGCAGGGAATGGTAAGGACCCCAATAAAGACAGTAGCAGTGGAAGTGAGAATTCTACTGTCAATAAATAGATGTTCTTTACCTGAGTTATTTCCTAAAATTTATAATTCAATACACCTCAGCATCAAAACAAAGTACTTATTCACTCTCATAAATATCTTGTTCTTGAGCCAAACATTCAGCACTTCCATAATTGTCCTTGGACTTCATGACAAAAAGTCTAGACCTTACTGTCTAAATATCCCAGGCAAATCAGCCTTTCCCAAGAGGTGTTGAAGAATTTAACATGGGGAACATTTAAGATTTTTCAAAGAATAGTGAGAAATCGGCAACAAACCCTAAATTCCCCACATAAGGCTGACCTATGTTTTTTTAAAAAAATCATTCAATGATACTTGTTAAAGCAGAGTAAGGTAGAGTTTATTCAGGATCATCGTGACAGGTATAAGGACCACTGCAGTGGCACTTTGCAGTGGGGAAGAGACTGAACTCAACTTTGAATACATCATGCGATAGTGGAACTTTATAGCCAAAGACCAGAGTGGGAGTCAATGGAAGAAAAGTTACTAAGAGGAAACATCAGGGTTAAGGGGGATAACAGGATTCTTGCTGAAGACAGGCCAGGGTGATCAGATGTCACCTGGAAGACAATGGAGGATGAAGAACCTGATCAGATATCAAGGGTTATAGATATGGGACTGTGGGGGCTTCTTGTTAAAGGGACTTAGCAGGGTTCTTTGCTAAAACTAGATTTTATAACGAAGTTCACAGACAAGCCTAGGAGAAGGTTCAGGAGCTTGACTAAAGTTTGGTCAAGCAAAGAATCTTTGTCACCTATGGTAGGCCTTCAATGACACTGATTAAATAAATGGTATGATTTAAGAAATCCTTCTTGGAAATTCTTGATAATTTTCAACCTTAATCCTTCATATTGTAGTTAAAGTTCATTTGCCCTTGTTTTGTATCATTTCTTCATATTTTAGAAGTCACACATATATTTACCTACTTAGATTTTGGCTTTTTTGCAACAATTCATTTTTAATTCCAAATTAAGAATTTGCACTTCTGAAAGCTTAAGCCTTTAAAAAAAATACTAATTCACTTCAAAGCCTAGTAATGCTAATGTACTCAGATATAGCTGACAGATGTAAGTGCTAAAACACAGGGACTACTTAAGTTGCATATGACTGCCTAGCCTTCTTTCTGCCTTTGATAGCCTAAAATAGACGAAAGAATTTGTTAAAGCCATTGCCTACCTTCCTCAGGGCCTAGTGTATATATCATTTCCTCAGGGAAGCCTTTTAAAACCCTGTAGACAAAGGCAGATACTTCTGCTGAGACTTTCCAGTACCGGTACTTCGCTACGCTGGCACTTCTCATCCTTAGGGAAATGCTTTTCTAATTATCATCCCTCTTTCCCTGCTTGCCCCAAAAACTCATCAAGGGCAGGGGCATTAGTGGCCTTTTTCATAACTACATTCCCAGCACCAAGCATAATGCCTGACACACATGTGGGAAGTGCTCAATAAATATTTGTTCAGTACGCAATTTGATCTGTTCATTCATCAATCCAGGCTATTTATAAGACATATAAGATGGAAAAATAAACATGAATTGTTACCAATGCAAACTGAGGCTATGTTTTAAGTTTCAAGAAAGACTTACTTTTTCTCTATATAGTTTTTCCATTATTTGGATTTCGCTATTGTTTGTAGGACTTTTTCATAATATAGAACCTTTTTTAATTAAAAATAAAAAAGATTTTAAATTCAATAATAAATAGGTTTCTTTTTTGTATTTAACAGACCTCTGGCAGAGAAAACACAGTTGGAAAACAGAAAGAACACATCGATTCATAAATACTAAGAACCTCTTTATTTCCTAAGTATAATTAGACATAATTGTTTAAAAAACATTTCTTTCCCGAATATATTTTAGTTTTAGAACTATCACAGCAGTCATTTCAATTCTCCTGTGTTCTTAAAGTAGGCATTTGTTGTGCATTTCTAAATGAAATAGGTGAGAGGGAAAAGCATTATCTTAAATTATATTTCCTCACTGAACTCCTTCCTAATACATCTTGTCTGTGGTAATGATCATAGCTTCTCCATACCCCATCAGTATCTAGAGACATTTTTCTGAACTTAATCTAAAGTAATTAAATATCTCACTATTATGTGCTAATTTATTAAGGCTTTATTTACCTCTGTCTTTTGCTAACAAAATATAAATTCATAATTCTATTGCTAAATATATGGCACCCCCCCCACATGCCCCTTAATAAAAAAAATCATTCTTAAGAGTAGTAATTTGAACAATAAGAAACAGAAAACCTATTAAGTTTTTTAAATAAATTTTATTATTTCACATAAAATGAAATTGGAGGAAAAGTGTTTTCAAGGCTAGGTGATTCTGTGATTCCTTTCTCACTACCCCTCTGCTATCCTCAGCACGGTAGCTTTTCATCTCAAAGGCTCCAAAATGACTTTAGAAGCACTAGACATCATATCTTCAGTCAACAACCTCCAAAGTCCAGAATACAGCCCTTCCTTGGACCCCTTTTCTTGAGAGAGAAAAACTTTTCTATAGTACGTGAGCAACCTATCTCCAGTCATGTGCCATTTTTAAACAAAATGTTGGCAAAGCAGGTAGAACTACCAGGGTTTCCTCTTATTTATTGGGATGATGCCTGGTGCGGAGTGGGATCCCTTCTTCTCCCCTTTGTAAAAGCCACCTGGCATCTGGAAAACTTTATGGGTTTGTTTTCAATAAGATGTTAAATATGAAAATGTGGTAGTCAATCAAATGTCTCAGTCCCATGAGTATTTTTTTCTCTGATTTGTGCATTTTAAGAAATAGATTTAAGATCATAATTGTTAGGTAGAGTTGTACCCGGGTTAGGTACTTATCTATAGTTAGAGGAAAAAGGAATTTTTTTATTCATTTATTCAATACATTCTGAAAAGATCTAGGTGGTGGAATAACTGATAAATAAATGCATGGTCCTGTTCTCACGGAGTGTACAGTGTAGCAGGACAGACAGACAAAATGTTAGCTAACAAATGAAAACATAGTTATATTTGGGATAAGTGCTATGAAAAAATGAAACTATTAATATATGTAGTAAAAGCCAGGCACACATCTGTAATCCTAGCACTCAAGGAGGCCCAAGCAGGATGATTGCTTGAGCTCAGGAGTTTGAGACCAGCCTGAGCAAGAACGAGACCCTGTCTCTACTAAAAATGTCAGGTCGCAGTCTCACTCTGTGTTCTCAGTTTTTGGTATGCACTCACGGCCAAAGAATGACCAGACACACCAAAATAGGGCAAGCACAAGGTGAAATTTATTGAGGGAGGAAAGATAGGATTATAGAACAAGAGCAAGATCCAGATTTACAGAGTGAGAGCAAGATACGTACACCACAGATGATGACCAGACTCCTTACTGTAGCAAAAGATACCTCGGTTATGGTCTGGGTCTTGTTTTATAGTGTCCAGATAGGGACTTCCCCATAGTTCAGAGGTCATCATGGAACCACTTTGATTGGATAGTTGGGAGTTAAATGACCTGAACTTACTGCACAGGTGGATCTCCCATGAGCCTCTCTGAAAGCCCATTTTGGAGAGTGACTGCAACGGCACCCACTTTCATCCCCAGGAAACCCTGAATTCCTCGCTATCTACAATACCTAACAAAAATAGAATAATTAACTGGGCATCATGGTATGTACCTCTAGTCCCAGCTACTCAGGAGGCTGAGGCAGGAGGACCACTTGAGCCTAGGAGTTTGAGGTTGCAGTGAACTATGATGATGCCACTGCAGTCTGCCTGGGGTGACAGAGCAGTGTATATATATATATACACTGCTCACACACATACACACATGTGTAAGAGTATGAGATGAGGAGGAAGAAGTTATAGCCAATGATCAGGCTTCTCTGAGGAGCTGACATTAACCCTGAAGGATGAAGAGTGGTGGGTGGAGGACGGACACCCTGAGCAGAAAGAAAATCGTGCAAAGGTCTTGGGACAGGACAGAGGACATGAGGTTTGAGAAGGCATACTTTATACTCTGCCTCAAGAGAAGGAAGCAAGGCTGTTTCCAGGGGCAGATAAGTGGCAGCAAGTTGAGGGTTTTCCTTCAAATAGGTTCTATCTCTTCAGTGGGTCTTACCTGCCTTAGCTCATTGCCATTGATAGAAGCCCCAGAAGAACTCATTAAAAAGAAAAGGGTAGGGGAGATACTATTACAAAGCTCTTGGGGTAGCAACAGAATGAGAAGTACTGCAGGGAGCCAGGGCAGGCCTGAGGACCTAAGGCACTAGGGCAGAAATTTAAAAGGCATCAACACTCTCTGGACTTGCCTGACCCCTGGGCATCAGCTTCACTCTCTCACGCTTTCTCCTTGTAAAGTATGAGGTTGCCGTAGGCAGCTCTACAGGCAAAACGTGAAATCTCACAAAAGAGAGAAAACGGTTAATTATCTACCACTTCCATCCAAAACTTTAAAAAGTGAAATAATCCCAATTTGACACATCCTGAATCAATTACTGTGCCAGGAGAATGGAGCACTGTTACCAACATGCTTTGTCATACTGGTGGAGTGTGTCATCTAAAAGGAGAGAGGAGGGCGCCAGGCAAAGACAATAGTCACCATGTCCAAGCTCCTCAGAAAACTCCAGTGTGGCTGACAGTACCTAAGTTCATATTGTTAAGTTTCAGTCTAAAACCGTGGTTCTTGGTGCGCTCACGGCCAAAGAATGACCAGACACGCCAAAGTTAGGCAAGCACAAAAATGAGGTTTATTGAGGAGAGAAAGGTAGGATTACAGGGCAAGAGCAAGATAAAGTTTACAGAGCGTGGTACATATACCATGGATGATGACGGGACCCATTGTCACAGCAGAAAAGGCAAAAGGAAGGGCAAAGAGAGAGAGCTTGACTATGGTATGCGTTTTATTTTATAATGCCTGGATAGGGGCCTCCCTCGTGGTTCAGAGGTCACCATGGCACCTCTTTGGACAGCTGGGAGTCACATGACCTGAGCCTTAACTACACATGTGGGTTCTAGGTCCCTTTCTGGACTTTATGGTACCCATGGGGGTTGGCCCTTGGGCTAGAGAGTCCTCCGCATTCTTTTGCAGCTGGCTACCAAGTTCTGATTAGCAGATTCATAGGTTATTCCCTCCTCCCCCAGCTATGAAGAATCAGGGTTGGGCAGGACCAAGATGGGGGCAACAGCACCCACTTTCATCCCTAGGAGACCCCGACTCCCTCACTATCTACCTAACAATATCATATAAGAAAACCACTTAAAATTAATTTATATAAATAGACAACAAAAATCCTCTGTAATTCCAGTACTGAAGTTCTAACCCAACTCACAAAGGACTCAATAAAGCCTTCAGCCAGTTGCAGCTTGAGGAAAAGGTTTCTCACACCTATTTGGAAACCGTTCTTTCACTGTGCTTGTTCTATGATGCTAACTTACCTCATTTTGCATTCCAGTTTATCCTGTATCCCACGTATCATATATCCCACACCATATCTTATTCGAATTTTACCTCCCTGTGTCTATCTGCAAATGTTCAAAATTTCACATGCATTTTTTTTTAACTCTGGCAACTGATGTTCCTAATTGGCCACTCCACAAATTTGTGCAAATCTGATACAGAATGAAAATATACCTAAAATCATTGAAATGGTCAGCTTCAATCTTTGTCACAAATCATATAATCCACTCTTAGTTTTGATTTCAATGTGCTAATAGTTTTTCTAATAGAAAAAGACCTTGTGGCTAACTATAAAATTCAATTCCTATTCAGATAGCACCACCTGCAGAGTCATTATGCGATGTTGCAATTCAAAAAACCAAGCAAGCATATAGCATTTACTTTGGAGAGTAGGAGAGACAAGTAAGAGGTCAGAGTCTCACTTGTTATGTTTTTCTCCTGCCCTACCTTAACACACTGCATTGCAGTTTTCTATAAGTATATTTTCCAGAAAATTTCAGTGTCTAAGGCTTCCACATTTCAACTGTACTTACAAGCCTTGAAATATAAAGGCTTAGCTTAAAAATATAAAATAGAATGTAAAGGTACTAAACTATTTTACTTCTTATCCTCTTACGCTACATGAATTTCTTTAAAAGTTAACAGTATTATTTACACATTTGAAGAGACGTGTCAAATATGAGCAATATAGAAAATATGTAACTATAGCAGAATGAAGAAAATTTTTTTCTTTCTTCCTAATTTTTGTAATTTCACAATGTAACTTGATCTGGCCTCCATACCGGTTAAATGTTTTGGTTAAATGAAGTTTTTATTGATTGTTCTGTACAGTGCATTAAAAATGGTTCCCTACACCTTTAACTGTTAATTAGCTCAAATATTTGGTTCAGAAACCACAGCCCTGTTTAGTGTGACCTCACTGGTATGGCATCTGGGCAATTATCTTTGAGATAATGAGCCTTTTCATCCATAACAGAACAACAACCTCTCACTTGGATTGCAAAAGATCAGAGCCAATCTGCTGCACACCAGGGTGCCCGTCATCCCCTTTGTATCATACCTTATTTTCAAACTAACCTTTCACATTCTGAATTAATTAAAGTGTTTTCAGATTAAAAATTAATGGATTCACTTTAGCATCATTTTGGGAGATAACAGGCACAAAATATCATCCAAGCAATGTTTTGGATCCTAATACCACAGCCTAACTAGGAAGCAAAACTACTATGTCACTTACAGAATTTTTTGACTCATGCTATAGCCTAGCCAGATCCTCATATTGGTTACTCAAGGGAAAAAAAAAGCCTCAGAAAATTGTTAGTGATGCAGGGTGGTAAATGTTCACTTGGCATTTTGATACATTCTAATTTCATTCAAAAATGAACGTGGAGGTCACCAAGTTTCCTATCAGGTTGTGATAATGAGGTTCTTAAGCTTTACCATCCACCCCTACTCTTTATTCATTTTCTGCCTGGCTATCCCTCCTATTCTTTTTTTTTTTTTTTTTAGGATTTCAGGCACCTTTATTCACAGCAGACGTTTTTGGTTAGGGAGCCTGCCTTTGAAATCTATTACATATGGAGGCCAACTCCCGCCCAAGTCCTGACTCTCCTACAACAGCAACCCGCCATGTCACTTCCACCCGCCGTTCGCGAGGCTCGGAATACATCTGCCCTCAGATTTCAGCTAGTCTGGTCACAGCCAGTTTCAGTGGGACATTCAGGGGCTAAATCCTGCGGCTCTGTAGCTGGGTAGTAATAGTGCTGAATTCATTTTATTACAGAAGAATTTTACTCCTTTGTGTTCCTCATGTAATTTATAAATAGGACAAATTATTTCTTAATATTATATATTTGCAATACAATCAAGACTAGTGATATGGGAAACTTAAAAAAAAAATACTGTTTTCATTAAGAGTTTCCCTTTAGGAAGAACCATACCATTCCTCAACCTTTACAATTTTTCATGGTTTTGTTGTATAAAGCCACTTTGTGGTGACAATCCCATGGACTGCCTTGAGATCAATCCTGGCCTCTGGGCTTGGCACACTGCATTTCTGAGTGGCAAGAATTATTATGCTTACCTTCTATAATTAATAATAAAACTGTTACTCTGCAAGAATTTAGGTAAGAAATAGTTTAAGTAAAATAGTACTTCTTAAAACTTGAGCCTATCATATAAGCCATTTATCATTTTCTAGCCAAGCAACTGGCATGAGCTTAACATGGTCTCTTTTCCTTTTCTCTTTCTTGCTCAAAGATGGAGTAACTGAGTTTTAAAATCCTGCCAGATTTTTTATGATAACCACTGTAGATGAATAATGCGAAGTCCTACTGAAGTATTAAAATCTCATGCAAAACTCTAACATATGTCTCATTACATCAGACTCTTCTATTATTTTCTGTATTTTAAATAAGTTGTAACACAGGAAAGTGGCAGTGGTTACTTTTCACTGACTTTTGCACCTGATCTCAGGAACTCAGACGTAAGTCAAAAGTTCAATTCTGAGTTTTGGCAATAGAGCAGTAATAGATATTTCTGAATTAAACAATTCTTAGATGTTTTTAGCCATTTGAAAAGTATTGCCAACACACTTGGTGTTAGCTGAACAGTCACTTTGTGCTGAGAATCAAAGAACCCTAAACTCTACAAATGTCTCACTTCACCAAGTCTAACTATAATTGAAGGATTTACTGTTTAATAAAAAAATTACACAGCAACTTTTATCAAACAGCAACTACTACAAAAGGAATGGTAGGAAAAAAAATGACTTCACAAAAATACACTAAAAAATTTGACAATTTTTTATGCAGGAACCACCAAAGTTTTAGTGTTTAATAATTAATAGCACAACTGACCAAGGTCCAAGATGTGAAGATACCATGTTCGAGAAACTGCGGGATACATCGCTCTATAAACTAACTATATAGTATGTGATAAGAACGCACATTATAATATAAAACCTGTCTACACATAGTAGTTAGCTGCAGAAAGCCATTCAGTCTTCTCTCGGCTTGGAAAAATGGTGTTCCAGATTTCAGTGTAAGTTACTAGTGACCT